>SJXQ01009546.1:10125-144396 GCA_006408695.1 Aepyceros melampus | reverse complement strand
ACCATCTTACTTGGGTTTCTTTTACATTGGGTGTGGGGTGTCTCTTCACGGCTGCTCCAGCAAAGTGCAGCTACTGCTCCTTACATTGGATGAGGGGTATCTCCTCACCACCACCCTTCCTGACCTTCAATGTGGGATGGCTCCTCTAGGCCCTCCTGTACCGGTGCAGCCACCACTCCTTGGATGTGGTGTTGCTCCTCCCGGCTGTTGCTCCTGGCCTCGGGCATGGGATGGCTCCTCCTGGCCGCCGCCCCTGGCCTCGGGTGCAGGGTGGCTCTTCTCGGCTGATGTCCCTGTCCTTGGACGCGGGGTAGCTCCTCTCAGCCGCGCTTAGTGTGTTGGTCACTCTTTACAACCTCCAGACATTCTTTTGATTCATTGTAATAACTAATTGC
This sequence comes from Aepyceros melampus, assembly GCA_006408695.1. Lineage (NCBI taxonomy): Eukaryota > Metazoa > Chordata > Mammalia > Artiodactyla > Bovidae > Aepyceros > Aepyceros melampus. The sequence goes on along the minus strand of SJXQ01009546.1, from coordinate 144,001 downwards.
AGAGTATATAACTCCATTGCTAACACTAGCAAGGGAGTACTCTTTCTGCCCCCTTGTTAATGTCTTTGTCAGAAGCTTCCTCTATCCCTTTTATACTTTAATAAAATTCTATTGCAGAAAAGCTGTGAGCGATCAGCCTCATCCCTGGCCCTGGATGGAATTCTTCTCCTCCAGAGGCCAAGAATACCAGTGTTTTTTTGTGGTTCAGTAACAACCTTTCGTAAGCAAAGCCAAGATATGTGCGCATGCACACACACACACACACACACATGCATGGAGGTTTATGTGTATTCTCACTCCAGAAAACCAATACACACATACAATGTTAGCTATGATACTAGCTTAGCAGCACCAAAAAAAGTTGAAAATTTGCTTTGTGTACTTCAGTTGTCACTCAGTCGTGTCTGACTCTTTGCGACCCCATGGATAGCAGCACACCAGGCTTCCCTGTCCATCACCAACTCGCAGAGCTTGCTCAAACTCCTCTCCATTGAGTTGTGATGCCATCCAACCATCTCATCGTCTGTCATCCCCTTCCTTCAATCCTCCTGCCTTCAATCTTTTGCAGCATCAGGGTCTTTTCCAAAAAGTCAGTTGTTCACATCAGGTGGCCAAAGTACTGGAGTTTTGGCTTCAACATCAGTCCTTCCAATGAATATTCATGACATTTCCTTTAGGATGGACTGGTTGGATTTCCTTGCAGTCCAAGGGACTCTCAAGAGTCTTCTCCAACACCACAGCTCAAAAGTATCAATTCTTCGGCGCTCAGCTTTCTTTATAGTCCAACTCTCACAGACATACATGACCACAGGAAAAACCATAGCCTTGACGAGATGGACCTTTGTTGGCAAATCATTGTGCTGTACACCTTAAACTTACAATGCTGTATGTCAATTACATCTCAATAAAACTTTAAGAACAAAAAAAGTAAAATATCCAGGAGGGATGGTGTAGTGGCAGTGAGGAATGGAGTAAGTAGTAGTTAAACTGTGAATATATTTTGACTACCCACATTACATATTACATAGGGTTATCAAGAGGATCAACTGAGAAGGAATAGTTTGGAAATTAATTTTACATAAATGTTCCAGTCTTTACTAGAGTCAACATTTGTGATACTGCTCATTTAGAAATTCAGTATTTGGTGGGAAGAGAAACACATCCGTTTTGATTAAATTGCAATTAGTGAACTATCTGATATTTAATGAACTTTACTAAATTGTGGAATCAAGTTATCTCAAGACCCTTTTCTAGGTGCTAAAAAAGCCTGCTGCTAAGTCACTTCAGTCGTGTCCAACTCTGTGTGACCCCACAGATGGCAGCCCACCAGGCTCCCCCGTCCCTGGGATTCTCCAGGCAAGAACACTGGAGTGGGTTGCCATTTCCTTCTCCAATGCATGAAAGTGGAAAGTGAAAAGTGAAAGTGAAGTCGCTCAGTTGTGTCCAACCCTCAGTGACCCCATGGACTGCAGCCTTCCAGGCTCCTCTGTCCATGGGATTTTCCAGGCAGGAGTACTGGAGTGGGGTGCCATTGCCTTCTCTGCTAAAAAAGCCTACAGAACAGTTTATTATAACCAAGGCTGACTTAACAAAAAAGAGAGATAGGCAGGCATATACACTAATACAGTAGTGGAAAGGGAGTGAGAGATGCTATATATAAAAAAAGGCTTGCAAAACTGCATCCATGGGACCTGGGAAATCTACAAGACTTTCTAGAGCACAACATGACACGTGTTAACTTGAGATAGATCCCAGCTCATCTGGAGCAGGAGCTTGCTAATACGAGATGCACTCTTTAATCACAAAACATGATGGTGCCTCCCACACTCAGTGAAACTCAGTATGATTCCTTCCAGGCAGAACACAAGTGTCGGAAGAGGGACAGAGTCTGGTGCAAAGTGCCGCTTTTCAGCAGCGCCAGAGCCACTGAAATAGGAGCTAGGCTTTACTTCCTACCTTTTCCTATCAAGTCTGCCTCACTGTGTGGACTATTACGGACTCCCTCTCTGATGGGCCTTTCTGTTGGCTTTTGTTGCTAAAAGCAGATTTTACTCGAGGTGGTCAAACACTTGGCTGTAAGGTGAAGGGATTTAATGGAAATGGCAAAACTGCCACAAGGGTGGTAACATGTTTTACTGTAGCTATTAAGACACCAGAAAATTATCAAGAGCTTTCAAACCTACCACTGGAAGTGTGTTCTGTATACCAAAGCATCAGATGGGAGGCAGAAATGCAAACTCTCAGGTTCCCAAACCTCCTGACTCGGACTCTTCAGGGTGGGAAGAAACTCCAAGTGATTCTTAAACTTGCTTAGGTTTAAGAAGTACTGTTTACAACACAAATGCACATGCTGTTAGATATACTAGGGGTGTGGTTAGTAAGAAAAAGCTAGTTATTTATTCTTTCCTATTTAAGAATTCAATTGTTGAGTGTGAAGGTTATTCTACTCCATCACCACAGTCCTTGATTAGCCCTCACTTCACATTTACAAATACAGAGTATTTATGTAATGTCTTAGCTACCAGTGCATCAGGAACCAGTAAGTCAGAAAAATAAAAAAAAAAGAGTGCACAAATGCACACTATGAACAGAGACTCATAATTAACTTACATCAAGGCAACATTAATGTTCAAATCATTTCATCCTACAAGAAAATATACACATTTGCCAGAAACAATTCTGACATTTTAGCAAGAATACATTTCAGATTAATTTCTAGGTAAGCAGTTAATATATGTGTATATACATAAACCTGTATGTGTACAGATATTCAATATATGCATATTTGTATAAACATATATGCAAACATACACATGCATACACAAGTCAACACAAACACACATGTATATGCACAGTGTATACACACTTCTGGCCTAAAGGAGCTCGCTAACTAGCCAACTGTCAAACATGGCTACATGGTCTCCTGAAAAGCAAAGGTGGCCAAGGCTTTATTTCCTCAAAGATGGCAATTCATTCAAGAGTAAACAATATTTCAAAAATAGGCAGAAAATCTGTTCTAAAACTATGAAAATGTACCTCACTCTCTGAACCATGGATCTCAAAACTAAGGAACCCTGCCCAGCAGTACCAGTCAAGACACCTGTCTACCTTACTCACAAAGACTCAGAGGACACTTACCAAACATGTGCTGCTAAACAATTTTTTAAAAAAGAAAAAAAATTAGAACTCAGGAAATAAAGTTCAATAATTAAACCTTGAATGAACAAACCAATAATAGTTTTACACAGAAAATTGAGAATAAACAGTCTCAATTTTATATTACTAATTTTTAAAGGGGAAACAAGACAAGAACCCTTTTCATCTCATATTCAATTATCAGTAAATTCTTTAAAATATTCAGAACTCCAATGTTTATGACAGTGTGACTAATTATGGTTTATCTGAAGAGGAGCTCTTACTTTAAAGTTTTTAACCATGATTTTCAGGAAGCTATTTCAAGTGGCACTTAACTTTTAGAGGAGCGCTGACTACTTATGTACACTATGAGTGCTTAAAAACTCCTACCCTACCTTCAAACTCTCTCACTGTCATTACCATCCTTTATTTGCTGTTCCTTCTTTCATGATCAGACTGAGAGAGGAAAACTCAGAAAGTGCAATATTCCACTGTGCCTTTTAATTTTTCCTATAAATCAACATATGAAGGAGTGAAGGAAGGAAAAGAGGGAAGAAGGAAATAGAACCCATTATTTCTTACCGCTAAAATTTGATAAGTATCTGTGATGGAAAAAAGAGAAGACGTCTATTTTAAAATTATTTTAATTTACAAATAGAAAACATCTTGGAAGAAAATGAAAGAAAAACATAAAACACACAGACAAATTTCTGCTCCAACAGCTTCTCAAATCCTCACTTGTTCACCAATCCCCAAGATGAAAACTACTTTTCTAAAAAGGTATTCAGCCACCACTGTAAAAGAAAGAAAGATGGTCAATTTTGAGTATTAAAGATTTTAATAATAATAAATTTGAAATGCAATATGCTGTAATTTTATGGAAGCAGAATCAGTTATTTGAGAACCACATCTATATTACTCCAAAACAGCACAAAAGAAAAGAAACTGAACTTTAAAATCTTGGAACTGAAAAGGCCCTTACAGATGACGTGGCTATTGGAACAGGCTTCTTCTGTTAAAACTCAGAATCCTCATTTGAAAAACATGCTTAACAGCGTAGCATAATGTCTTTCATAACAAGATGAAAATATGAATTACATAACAGGACTGTTGAGAAGTTTTTCAATTTGATGTACAAACTGGTTCTCAACCATCGTATCTTACCCAAACCACTCAGAAACCTGGATTAATAAGAATAACAAAAATTGCCTTCCCTATAGAAGAAAGTCTAAGTTTCAACAGCATGAACATTAAAATAATATACTGAGATACATGTTTTAAAACTGTAATGTTAAGGAAAGAAGATAACTGCACTACTAGATGAAAGTTCACTTGGGATTTTCTGTAACATCTTACTGAAAAACCTGAACAATTCGGCCAACCCAAAAATACTTATAAAAAAAAAAAACAGCCCTGCATCTAAACTTTAACATAAAGTACTAAAGGCTTACTTCATTAAACTGTATTGCTTAAACTAAAATACCCACAACTATACAAATCCTTTAAATTATAACCCTGTGGATATTAGTTCTGACTGCTATAACTGTACAGAAGAGGGAAAAAAATCATCATAAGGAAAAGAGAATGATAATTCAGCCTAATGAAAGAGAAGTTTGTTTATTCTTCACTTGCTATCATCTCAAAATGATTTTAATATGCTCTTAGAGGTTAAAGCATCTGCCTGCAGTGCGGGAGACCCAGGTTCAATCCCTGGGTTGGGAAGATCCTCTGGAGAAGGAAATGGCAACCCACTCCAGTACTCTTGCCTGGAAAATTCCATGGACTGAGGAGCCTGGTGGGCTACAGTCCACAGGGTCGCAAAGAGTTGGACACGACTGAGTGACTTCACCTCACCTTCAACAGGAAAAAAGATATCTTTCAGTTTTACAGTTGTCATGGCATATCATGAAGAGAGTAGTTTTCTCATAGCTTTTTTCACAAAATGTTTTATTTGGCCCTCACTTTAACGCAAAAACTATCTAGAGAGATATAAACTTTTAACTCTTTATTCTGATACATTTTTGTTACTAGAAGAACAAAACTAGTTATTTTCTAAGCAATAGCTTCCTAGAAGTCAGAGCTCAACTATCTCTAAGCAGTAAGATTTGCAAAGATATACTGTGCCTGCTGTAGAAATTAGAATTAAGAGAAAGCAAATTTTTAACACTTGTTTCAAAGACCTATTGGGAACATCTCAGTTTCAAAAAGGTGTACCGAGAGTGCCTCATCCTAAAAGGTACTTTAGACCACAACTCATTTAATGAAATAAAAGATGTTCTAACATAAAATTAAGATAAATAACAATGCTGAACAGATTTAAAGTTCAGAAGTCTTCTATAAGGGAATCTAGCAAAAAGTAATTTAACAAGGGTAATATTCCATTCTTAGGCTAAAAACAAACCACACCAAGTAAATCAAGATAAAGGAAATTTATTTAGCAGTTATTTGTGAGAAACTGTCTGAAGACTTGAGTCTTTAGCAAGAAAATATCCACAATAGGCAATGGAGTCTAGGTACTAGATTTTTAAGAGGGCTAATGAAATGCAAACTGGAGTCTGAAGTGAGGCCTGTGACTCAGAATGAGTAATGGCCTGTACAGTGGTTAAGAACTGAGGCTCTGGAACCTGGATTTCACATGCTGCTCTACCACTTACAGGCATGCAATGTACTTACTCTCCATGCCTCAGTTTCGTCACCTATAAAATGGGTATAATAACACTGCTAATCTTACACAACTGTCATGAGTTAAAAAGGTCAACTCACACTAAGCTGTGTGTCCTCGGCACACACCAAGTGCATAATAAATGTTAACAATTATTACTACCATTATGATCACTGGAAAAAGGTTAAGTGAACCTTACATCGTTCACTTAATTCAACACTTACTCAAGTGCTTTCAATATGCACAAGATAATACTGTACTAGGTTCTGGAGAACATATACACACACACACATCTATAATATACACATATATATACACATATGCATGAACATAGTCATATATTAGTATTACATTATCAATTAAGAAATAATTCTGTAAGTTACACCTGTCTGACAATGGGCTAGGAAGCTGCATAGCAGAAGCACTGAGCTGACATCACAGACTCCACTCTACTCATTCTATTTACTGATAGGTAGGGGCTGTAGCCCAAAGACATTGAGGCTCAGCTTTCCTAATTCTACTTGAGGATTTGCTCCATGATTCCAAATTCCAAAAATGGCTTTCCTCACTAGGAATATAGCAGAGATTTCTGAACCGATGGAAGAGATTTGAGATATTTAGTCTTTTCCAGGTCTAACTCTCTGTGATCCTTTGTGGCATGTCTGCACAACAGCTATGAAAACCTACTTAAGAAATCCATCTGACCATGCTCATTCAGTCACGTGGCATTTAAAAGACAACTTTCACAAGCATCCATAGTAAAACATCCAGTACTTAAGAGATTTACAGTTTACAAAACATCTCCACCTTATAAAAGAAGCCTAAAAGGCTTATCTCATGATTAAATATCTAAATGACAGGTAAGGCTCAGAGACCAAGCAAATACAAAATCACAGAGCAAGTAAGTACTACAACAGGTACTAAGTCTTTACACCAACAAAACTGCCTAAAGCTGACTGCTCTAACTGCACACTGCCACAAGGTGTCCCGACTCATGAGTGCTTAATGAATCTAAAAAGCAAAAGCATTTAGAAAAGAATAAAGCAATTCCAGTGTTTTTCAGTTTTTTCTCCTCCTAATATACTAAAGTATATTAGTATCAGTGTCATTAACCACAACTTCCATTTAGGTTTGAAAATTGTTTTTTAGGGTTTTACATGACTTAAGTCACTTATCTTTTCTATAGCCCTAGTCAGGAACTATTATCCCTATTGAATAAACTGGGCACAAAGGAGCTAAGTTGTCCAAAGTTATGACAGCTATTAAGTAACAAGAAAAATCTGAATATAGGCAACCTGGTTTAGGATTGAACTCTACTACTATAGTGATCTTCAGATGGGGAATATTTCCCCTGCAACTTAATGCTGACAAGTTAATGTACTGCACAAAGAGAACTTGGATTTGAATACTGGTTCTATCACTGAATACCTGTTTTATCTCATACTGAGTACCTTTAACTAGCTTCCTCAATCCTTTAAAATTTTACTTATTAAAAATGAGTGCCTATCTCACAAAATAGCTTTAAAAATTATGTAATATATAAAGTTACTTTGAATGACCTGGTACTCAGTAAATAGCAGTAGATTCTACCAACATTAAAAAATCAAAGAAACATTATATATTAACCAAATAGCAGACTGTCAACTCAAATGGTCTGCATTTTCATTTTATCCTTGATAGTGTCTGTTTCAAAAAGTTTACTTACACAATGATGTTATTAATAGGAATATGGATCAATTTCACAAAAAAGCCAATGAATCCCATTATAGCAAATCCTATTGCTGTTGCCATGGCAATCTTCTGGAATTCTGGATTTAGAAACACAAAATTTACATTACTTTTTGAACTGTCACTGCAAATGGGAAAAAATTAGCACTGACATAAATAAACTTACTGGTATATACTTCTCCTGATAATAAGTATGCAATATTTTTTAAAAAAAACATGACATATTAATAGTAAATATGACAAATTTTTAATTTTCTTGTTTTACTTATATTTAAGGAAATATAAAAATGAAGTGCATGTTCATGCTAGTGAATCCATCAATAAGCAGAGAAATATTTATCTTCCTAGCAAATGACCAGAATACCAAAAAGGAAACATGAATACACAGTATTTGTCTTAAAAAATTTTGTAACATTGATAAAAATATCAACTATAAAAGCACAGAATGTAATTTTTTATAAACAATAGGCCCACTGTCTTTGATATTATCATGAAGCCAAAAAACAAGGCTTGAAAAACCGAATGGGGTCAAACACAGTTTTATGTAAAGGTTCAGACCCTGTAATGTTTCCATTTAACAACACTTCCTCAGGGAAGCTCTCCCTGCTTGTTAGCTTGGTTAGTCCTCCTATCATATACTTACCACAACAGTAACTAAAAATGATAATTGTTATTATTTGTTTATGACTGTCTTCCCTCAAAGATTCTAAGCTCCATAAGAGCAAGGACCATTCCCTATTACATATTTTTATATATCATGCTGTATACGCAACATAATATGTAATTTATATTGTCTATCATATTCCCAGTCCTAACTCAGGCAGCAGTCAAAAAAAGAGCAGAAAGAGACAAATTCTAGTGCATCTTTTAACACATGAATTATGATAAATAAGAAACTTCCTAGGTTGGTACCAACTCTGCTGTTGATTTCATTATAAGGCCTTTTTTGTTTGGGAGAGGTTTAGGGGAAGAGTGACATAGCATGAAGAGTTTCAAAAGATTTTTCAGAGTGGAAATGTGAAAGATACTGAAAACTCTCTAAAGTCATTACATATGACCAAGGCAAAAGCAACATGGGAAATAAAGCTGTAACAAATAACCTTATAAGCCTGGAAAACAGATAAAAAAGAAAAATCTATAAGGGATGCACAAAGGATACAAAATGTAGCAAAAACTGACAATTCCAAAAAACAAAAAGCAAAAATAAATCAATAAAAGTGATGAAAGCGGTACAACAATTATTAAACAGGAAGACATTAATATAGGGCTTAGAGAATGCAAAAAATTAATTTTTTTTCTCTCATTCCAAAGCTCTTACCTTTTCTATCAGGTTTGGTGCATCTTTTAACCAGCCGAATCGAGTCTTTCACAAACTGCCGACTCGGCTCAACGAACTGCATTACCTGATCCATGATGTCTGTTTAAAAACCAAAAAGGAAAAAAAAGACAATCACTGGTATACAGCAAGGACTTGCTGACTTATATCAAAACGTAAATGAGATCATCCTGATATGGATGGGTCTCATTAAAAAAAAAAAAAAAAATTACAGACTCCAAGAGTAAATCAACACTATTTGTAATCTCCAGCAAACTATCAAAACAAAGGCAGTAAAAAAATACAGGTCTTGCCCCTGTTCTCAATGATCAAGGCGCATGCTCTTAATATAAAAGGGCACTCACTACTAAACGCTAAGCACCTGACAATACACCCACTCCTTACACACCCTGCAGTCCTCTCACTGTTCCTGTTAAGGAATCAACAGTGTTGAGATGGAACCAAGCATTTTCTATATTTTACTTTAAACTCCGGGACACCAGTGTCTAGCGCAGGGATTGCCAATTGGGATGCTTCAAGAGCCCAGAGTAGAGGCAAATGTGGACTTCAATCTGATTGTCCTCTATCTATACAATTTTTAAAACCACAAAATCTGGCTAAACCAAGATTCAGATTTTCAGAAGCTATTTAGCTAAATTCTAAATCTTTAGCTTTGGGGCACATCTTTTATGGAAAACGGCTATACATTTTATCAACAGGTTCTTCCGTGGAATCTATCACACAACAGGAATGTCATCCAATCCTTAACAGTCACTGGTATTTAATATAACAGCTAATGAAACCAGCTCCTTACTTGTACTTCACTTATTTCTAGCACTTACAACAGCGGCCAGGGACAGAAATTCTCAGTAAGTTTCTGTTGAATTAAAGCCATTCATAAGAGGAGGTGGTGGTTCTACAAATCGCTTTCTATAAAATGTAGCCTCTCTAGGCCCTAGTTTTCTCACCCAAGGTGGGTTGCTAAAACAAGACATATGAAACACTAAAAGTATATCAGGAATTCTATAAACATTCTAGGCCAGGAATGCCAGGCCCAGAATGTTTTCATTTAACTGTTCTTCAACTCCAGTGAGGTTGAAATTGATAGATATCTTGATGAAAGCGAAGCACTTTTCCCTAAACAAACAACGCGCTAACACCCGCAACACTGCACTGAATGTCAGGGGAGGGGGTCCAGCAACCCCTTCTGAACTGATTCAGACTCTAGATTCACCCTCCCACGTCACAGCACAGGCCTGAGCTCTCGAAGACGCATTCCACAGCCACGGCCCCAGAGCCGACCCCGAAGGGACTCTGACAGCAGAACCGAGCGGAAACGTTCCCAGAGAGGTAGCCAAGGCCGGCCGGCCTCGAAGCTCAGCCCGGGCCGAGTCGGCCGGAGGGACCGAGGCCTCGGAAGCCCTCCTCCGTCAGACTCGCGGCTCTGAGTCTGCCCTCCCCGGCGCCTTGTGGACAGGGAGCAGGCGGCGGGGGGCTCCCCCAAGCCCTCTGCCTCGCCAGAGCCCAAAGGGTAGCTCCGAACCTCAGCCACACGAACCTCACCCCTCCGCGTCTGCTCTCCAGCCAGAGACACGTAGCACAGGAGCCGACAGACACGCCCACAGGAACCGGAAACCGGGCCCAACACCGGCAGCCCACCCCTCCGTTCATTGGGCTTCTGGGACTGCGTCAGCGCGCAGGCGCAGTCCGATGTGCGTCTGGGCTACACTTCCGGAAACGGGCGCACCGGTGGCGTGGCTACGGCGCCGAACTGGGCTTAGGCCTTTCGCGGCCTGCGTGGGGAATGGGGCGTTGCGTTTGTCGCGTGGGTCCCTCCGCTGCCTGGGCGGGGCGTGCACGGCGCGGGCGGCGCTGCGTGGGTGGGCTGCGTGGCTGCACCTTCCGCTGCGTGAGCGGGACGCGGGCGCGGCGTTCGTCTCGGACGCCTCCGCTGCCTGGGCGGGGCGTGCATGGCGCGGGTCCCTCGGCGGTGTGGGCAGGGCTTACTCCTGGGCGGGTCCTTCATCTCCGGGGCTCCGTTGGGGGGTAAGCTTTGCAGAGCGGGTCCGTACGACAGGGGATTGGCTCTGATGTGTTTCGTCTTGGACGGTTCTGTCCTGACTGCCCATTCCTTTGTATGTATTTAATTGTATTGGTCACCATGAACCTTATAAGTAATACAGTGTTTTATGACCAGTCTCGCTCGACAGTCTCATACCCCCCAAAGCTCGCTTTCCTCTGTGTTCTTCTTTGGAGTTCCCTTGGAATTGAAGCCTTCATTCTCTGGGCTTGCCAGTGGGGACGTGGTACGATGTATGTATGTAATCTTGAATATGGGTTTTGCTGAGACTATTATGATGGTTGGTGGTAGGTGGTGAGCTTGTCGAGGTGTGATTTTATGTTTTTGGAGTGAATCTTTTCAATAATTAGTTATCAAGCACCTACTGTGTATAACACTTTGGTGCTGTGAATGAGCCAGACATGTCGTACCCTCTTACGGTCTAGTAAGGGAATTTACAGAGTAGGGAAAGGAACAGAAAACAAAGTAACTGTGGTTAATTAAATACTATATGCAAATAAAAAGCCTTCATGATCACAGGCATGTCTTTAGGAAGGGGCCTACATAACTCAATGGAACTATGATCCTTGCTTTGCAGGGTCACCCAAGATGGCCAGTCATCGTGAAGAATTCTGACAAAACATGTTTTATAAATAAAAAAGGTATTGTGAAGATGTGAGGGGGGGGAAGTAAAGAAAGGCAGTGTAAATACAGCATTCCTTTGGATGTTCACTATAGGACTCTTAAGGCACCTGGGCTAAAGGCCTAGAGATGAAGAATTACTTAAAACCCCAATCTGTCCAGAATTTTAAAATTCTTTAAGGCAGAATACACACATGAACCTGCTGTATGTATGGACTACCTGCAGTGCAGTGTATGAAAATTGTTAAAAACATAAATTCCTGACCTCTACTTCTGCCAACTGAATCAGAATATTTGTATGTATAGGGGTTAGACACCTATATAGTTTTAAAACTTACTAGGATTTCTTAGGTACTGAAGTTCATAGCACTGAGAGGTCTAACTCCTCTCTGAACTCTTCTCTCTCAGCTGCTCACATGTATTCCTCTGGTACCCTTGTGCTCCATTGTTAGGCCAAGAGAGGAAGAGTTTCTCAGATCTCTGGGCTTTGAAAAAGTTTTTACTCTGCTTCATTACCAGCATATCCTGTAGTCAAGTATTTTCTGCAATGAGTACTGATGTTAACAGGGTCCAGTATTTTGTTTTGACATGGACAAAAACCCATAATCGTATCATCACATATTTGGAAAACCTAGGGCTAGAAAATACATATATTTGTGTGTGTGTGTGTGTGTGTGTGTGTGTATATATATATATATATATTTATATGTATTTGTGTATATATCTGTATTTGTATTGGTATATATATATATATGTATATTTGCATATATATATAAGGTGCTCATCACCCTGATATCTATATTTATTTATTTATTTACACAGAACAGCACACCATGAGCATTGGGGACACCACATTCAATATTATGTCCTTGTTATTTAGGTGAGAAAAAATTTTTATATTCGGGACTTCCCAGGTGACAGTAGTGGTAAAGAACCTGCCTGCCAATGCAGGAAATGCAAGAGATGTGGGTTTGATCCCTGAGTTGGGAAGATCCCCTGGAGGAGGGTGCAGCAACCCGGTCCAGTATTCTTGCCAGGAGGATCTCATGGACAGAGGATCTTGGTGGGTTACAATCCATGAGGTTGCAAAGAGTCTGACACAATTGAAGCGACAGCACACATGCACACATATTTTTATATCCACACTCCAGTAATTAAAGTTTCAATTTCTTGAATTGTGATTTTATAGACATAGATAAGGAAATACCAAATGTCATACAAGCTTAATACAGCCTTTTACCATGGAAGAGATGAATTAGAACTATACTATAGCAACATTCCTGTATTTGTCGTGAAGTGGTTTAATAGACTATGCAAACACTAAAAAACAAAAGACTATGCGACCACTGAAAAAATAAGTACTATATAGTTTTTCACTATATAGCTGAAAAACCAATTGTGTATTAGAATAGCATGAATGCCATTTCTCTGAAGAGAAACACACAATCCACTCAAAACCCAAAAGGAGGCAAGAAAGGAGGAAGAGAGAAAAGAACATTAAAAGCAGTTCAGAAATGTGTATAATCACATCTGTAATTTCATTACATCTAAATATAATTCTGAAGGAGATCAACCCTGCGATTTCTTTGGAAGGAATGATGCTAAAGCTGAAGCTCCAGTACTTTGGCCACCTCATGCAAAGAGTTGACTCATTGGAAAAGACCCTGATGCTGGGAGGGATTGGGGGCAGGAGGAGAAGGGGATGACTGAGGATGAGATGGCTGGATGGCATCACAGACTCGATGGACGTGAGTCTGGGTGAACTCTGGGAGATGGTGATGGACAGGGAAGCCTGGCGTGCTTCGATTCATGGGGTCACAAAGAGTCGGACACGACTGAGCGACTGAACTGAACTGAACTGAAATATAATTAAGTTTAAAAGCAAATGTCAAAGTGATTGAAAAATACAAAGATTTAGCAATAAGTTGCATACTGCTACTGCTAAGTCGCTTCAGTCGTGTCTGACTCTGTGCGACCCCATAGACGGCAGCCCACCAGGCTCCCCCGTCCCTGGAATTCTCCAAGCAAGAACACTGAAGTGGGCTGCCATTTCCTTTTCCAGTGCATGAAAGTGAAAGTGAAGTTGCTCAGTCGTGTCCGACTCTTGGCGACCCCATGGACTGCAGCCTACCAAGCTCCTCTGGTAGGGATTTGCTCCATGGGATTTGCCAGGCAAGAGTACTGGAGTGGGGTGCCATTGCCTTCTCCAGTGAGTTGCATAAATACACTTTAAAGACATAGGTTGCAAGTAAATAAATGGAAATGAAAGGAATGAAAAGATGTCAAAATTTGGTACCAGGGTTTGTTGATACCAGATAATAGTAGATAACATAGACTTTAACATAGGAATTACTGGAGATACAAAGAGGGTATTTTCATAATGATAAAAGGTATATCAGTCATAACACCTTCACAAGGAAGGTATCTCAATCGTAAATTTCTGTGCAGCTAGTAACAGCTTCAAAATACAGGGGAAAAAATTACAAAAAACCAATTCTACCAACAAGCAGATTTTAAGTCTTCATTCCACAACTTAACAGCATTAGACAAAAAAGAAAATCAGCAAAGAAATAGAAGATCTGAGCAACTTTGTCAACTACTCTACCCTAATTAGTCTACTAGTGGAGCACTACCCGCAAAAGTGCGAGTATACATTGATTTCAAGGGCACACGGTAACTTTACAAAGATATACACTGGGTCATAAAATGAGTCTTAAAGAGCAATCAAATCATATGCTGTTTTTCCTGACCATTGTGGGATTAGAAATCTATAAAAACAAAAATCCCAAGTATTTGGATACTAAATAACATGCTTCTAAATAAATAATCCAAAGAGTCAAAGAAGGAGTCACAAGAGAAGTTTAAAAATTTATTGAACCAAATGAGAATGTAGTATACCAACTGAAAGATCATGATATACTCAAAAGAATGTGTAAAAAGATTGACAACATCAAATCTGGGCATAAATAAAGATCAATCAGAACTCTTATCATTGTCAACAAGAATGTAAAATGATACATAGTTTTATAGAGGTAAGTATATACCACTCTATAATCCTTCAATTTCAATGTTATTTACTGAAAAGATGTGAAAATATATTCACCAAAGGACTTGTACAAAAATATAGCCAAAAAACTAAAAGTGAGTCAGGCATCCATCAATAGAGAATAGATGGACAAAATGATGTATTTCCACATTGTTTCCACTAATTCACAATTGAGAAAAAAATATATATATATATTTGTGTATGTTTATGTAAAAACATTAACAGTGAAAGCCATTCAGTCCTGTCTGACTGTGACCCCACGGAATTCTCCAGACCAGAATACCGGAGTGAGTAGCCTATCCCTTCTCCATTGGACTTCCTAATCCAGGAATCAAACCGAGGTCTTCTACACTGCAGGTGGATTTTCTGTCAACTGAGCTATCAGGGAAGCCTGTAACAACACTGATAAATATCAAAAACACCGTGGTGAATGAAAGAAGTCTATGCAAAAGACTGCATACTGTAAATAATATTCAGAAGACATTCTAGACAAGGCAATATTAATACATGGTGAAACAGGGTTTGGGCGTAGGGAACTTGGTGGTGAATGGTAATGTAACTTAACAGGGGTTAGGATTAAATAGAAGTCTTAGTTCAAACTGAGAAAACAAAACACCACCAACTGGATGGTTTACACAGTAAACACATTTCTCACAGTTCTAGAAGATAGAATGCCAATGTGGTTGGGTTCTTGCTAGGGGGTGTCACCCTGGTTACCAATGGCTGTCTTCTCAATTTATCCACAATTACTTTGATCCCACCATGGGAGCTCCACCCTTATCACCTAATTACCTCCCAAAGCCCCACTTCCAAGTGCCATTGCATAGCTGCTTCAACAATGAACCCGCATTCATTGTTGACTATTTGATCCAAGGAAAGGTGTGTGCATTTCTCACAGCTCACTAAATGGTACTTTAAAGGTGTGCATTCTACTGTATCTAAAATTTACTTCAAAAAATAAAGCACTATACACGAATACTGAACTCTAGCTGAATGATACAACTGCTGACAGAAGTAACATGTACAAGTAGAAGGACAATCATTGTAAGGCTCACTTGTGGTTGTATGGATATTCACAGAACAATTCAACTCAACTTATATGTATGTTTTAAAATTCTTGTAATGTGGAAAAAGTCTAATGTGCACAGCACTAACAGACTGGTTCCAAATAGGAATAGGAGTATGCCAAGGCTGTATATTGTCACCCTGCTTATTTAACTTATATGCAGAGTACATCATGAGAAATGTTGGGCTGGAAGAAACACAAGCTGGAATGAAGTTTGCTGGGAGAAATATCAATAACCTCAGATATGCAGATGACACCACCCTTACGGCAGAAAGTGAAGAGGAACTACAAAGCCTCTTGATGAAAATGAAAGAGGAGAGTGGAAAAAGTTGGTTTAAAGCTCAACATTCAGAAAATGAAGATCATGGCACCTGGTCCCATCACTTCATGGGAAATAGATGGGGAAACAGTGTAAACAGTGTCAGACTTTATTTTTGGGGGGCTCCAAAATCACTGCAGATGGCGACTGCAACCATGAAATTAAAAGACGCTTACTCCTTGGAAGAAAAGTTATGACCAACCTAGATAGTATATTCAAAAGCAGAGACATTAACTTTGCCAACAAAGTTCTGTCTAGTCAAGGCTATGGTTTTTCCAGTGGTCATGTATGGATGTGAGAGCTGGACTGTGAAGAAGGCTGAGCGCAGAAGAATTGATGCTTTTGAACTGTGATGTTGGAGAAGACTCTTGAGGGTCCCTTGGACTGCAAGGAGATCCAACCAGTCCATTCTGAAGGAGATCAGCCCTGGGATTTCTTTGGAGGGAATGATCCTGAAGCTGAAGCTCCAGTACTTTGGCCACCTCATGCAAAGAGTTGACTCATTGGAAAAGACTCTGATGCTGGGAGGGATTGGGGGCAGGAGGAGAAAGGGACGACTGAGGATGAGATGGCTGGATGGCATCACTAACTCGATGGACGTGAGTCTCAGTGAANCGTCTAGTCAAGGCTATGGTTTTTCCTGTGGTCATGTATGGATGTGAGAGTTGGACTGTGAAGAAGGCTGAGCGCCGAAGAATTGATGCTTTTGAACTGTGGTGTTGGAGAAGACTCTTGAGAGTCCCTTGGACTGCAAGGAGATCCAACCAGTCCATTCTGAAGGAGATCAACCCTGGGATTTCTTTGGAAGGAATGATGCTAAAACTGAAACTCCAGTACTTTGGCCACCTTATGCGAAGAGTTGACTCATTGGAAAAGACCCTGATGCTGGGAGGGATTGGGGGCAGGAGGAGAAGGGGATGACAGAGGATGAGATGGCTGGATGGCATCACAGACTCAATGGACGTGAGTCTGAGTGAACTCTGGGAGTTGGTGATGGACAGGGAGGCCTGGCATGGTGCGATTCATGGGGTCACAAAGAGTCGGACACGACTGAGCGACTGAACTGAACTGTGGAGTCATGAGTTCTTGTATTATTTTCCCTTCCTTTTCTTCCCTCTCTCCCTCTCTCTGTGCCTCCATTCCGTCTCTCTTTCATTTTCCTTCCAATAGCTATCCATATTGGGGAAGATTCTAAAAGAAAAATATAGCTTGTATAGTGTTCTTAAATTGCTAAACGTTGGGTAAAACATTAAAAAGTCTTTTAACTCATATTTTCACTGTTTATGCAGATATTTATGTGTCCTCTAACTACAGGATGACTAGATACCTCCCATAATTACCTTGGTATAAGTTGAAATCAGGTTATTTCTTTCTAACCTTTTCTTCCAAGCTTGAACAAAAGTCATAGAAAATGATTTTTTAGAGCACCTCATTAGCATAATAATTTCATAGGGTAGAAATATAATGATTGGATTATTTCAAATACATAACCTCTTTCTGTAAAGTAGAGCTCACTTCTTATTCTTGGGGAAGATAATTTTCTAGTGGATGTGGCATGAACAGGAAAGGCAGCAGGCTGACAGAAATCCACAGTTATGATTTCTGCTGTTCAGTACAAGGTCAATGGTTAATTAAGTCACCACCAGTGGAAATTTGATCATGGATGAGGTCTCTAACTTTACCTGTATTACCGGGCTCTCAGTGGATGACTCAACTAAGTCATTATATTAACTTTGCTTCCTCCAGACGGGTACATGATTCAGAGGAAACTGGCAGGGGATTTAGGATGTGAAGTTGTAATATTACTTTCTAGATACCATTTCAGAAAATGCACGTTCACCTCAGAACCAGGATTTGTAAAGTTTTGTTTGTCATGCAAATTAATCACAAGTTGTCATGAATAGTTTAGGTGTCTAGGATTTCATGGGTACTTTTATTATTCATTGATTCTTGACATGATTCACTCATTCATCTCCACAAATAGTCAATGAGTATTTGTTCTGAACTAAGCACTATGCTGGGCATTGGGATTAAGGAGATAAAAAGAACAGCATCAGCCTTGACATCACTCAGGTCCTGGAAAGTCCTCAATTCACAACCTGGTAAATTGAGGCAGAGAACATATAATTGCCAAGTCCATAACTAGAATCTCAGATTGAGCCACTTACTATAACTGTGATGCTTTTTAAGTTTTTCTGTCAATTCACAGAAGTGTGATATAGTATAATTAGGTTTCCTATATTTGGACTGCACATAAATAATTAAATTTAAACAACAGACCCCAGAGAAAACGTAGGTGCATTTAGATGCAGGCAGTGTAAATTAACAGCCCAAGAAAATCTTTCCCAGCTTTAGAGGAAGGGTCTCTTTGTTTATGGGCTTCCAGGTAGTGCTAGTGGTAAAGAACCCACCTACCAATGAAGAGATGTAAGAGACACATGCTGATCCCTTGGTCAGGAAGATTCCCTGGAGGAAGGCATGGCAACCCACTCCAGTGTTCTTGCCTGGAGAATCCCCATGGACAGAGGAGCCTGGCAGGCTACAGTGCCTGGGGTCCTAAAGAGTTGCACATGACTGAAGCGACAGCATGCGCGCACAGTTCTGTTTACACTTGTACCATTTTCTTTGTATCTTCATCCTGTGAGTCTGTCCATAAATAACCTTCTCTCTTTCCTCTGAAGTGTAGTTTGTGCCACATTTTTATGCATCAGAAACAGGTATGTGAGAAGAAAAACAAACGGCACTTTTACTCAGATTAGGACTTTGGGATATTTCTTGTCCTTTGACAAAAGCTTAATACATATTCATAGCATCCTACAAACATAGTGGAAATTCCATTTCTGCCTCTAGACTACCTTCAACTAGGTCATACCAGGCAGTTAGGGATATATATTGGTTCTTATGTGTCTATGGGGAGGAATCCATTTTTGGATATTGGGCTGGGAAACAGTTTAGGTTGTGGCTTATGTATATTTATAGTGCTTGCATTTACTCGCTTGCTGTTCCCCTTTGTGAATTGTTGTATTGGTTCATTTTGACAGTATTGAATGAGGCACAACGTTTTAACCTCTTTTCTCTTGTAATTATATAAACATCTACACTGTACATGGTGACCTGGGAATGCTGATCAGAACATCTGTTATGATAAATGGAACAGTGAATGAGAGTTGATTTTTGAATTGTAAAGTACTAGAAGTCACTCTTCTGATCTGTGGCTTTATGCAAATGATAATGTTTGAAAATGTTGCTGAAACCTGTCATTCTTTAACTTACCAGAGATAGAGAGTTTGCTTTGTATTATTCTCACATGGCTGCTGCCCGGCTAGGGAAGTATTTGTCTTTCTCGGAATCAATTAAGTTAACCTTTATAGCAACTTACATAGCAGTTTAAGCATTCTAGAGCCTCAGGAAAGTGCTACCTTAAAGTAACCAATAATGTCGGGATAACCTCAAGATATTCTTGGCAAAGGTCCTTCAGGGTACAGTCCACATCACTTCCATACGTCCTTGGTTAATTTTGGGCTAAGAAGCCAAGAGCCATGGGATAAAAATTAATAAAATGAATATTATTATCATTCTCCTAAAATGAACAATCAAAGAAAACTCTAGATTCAGTGGCAGATAAAGAGCTTACCTTACACGGGAACCTCTGCCCATTCTTTTGACACCTTACAAACCTTCACTACATTGTGATAGCCAGTCTCAGGAGAATTATCAGTTATCTTTTCCATTATCATCTTGGCTACAACTAGAAGACTTTTTTAAAGTTACTTTTCCTGTATTTGTTTTTCACTGATTTTTAAATATATTTTTTTTCCCAGTTAGTTTACAGTTGTCCTCTTCATTTAAAAAGGAACAATTTTGATTTTGAATTTGCTTAGCACATTTGAGGCTGGGGAGAAATTTTCTTTTTTTGGGGGGGGGGGCGTTGGAGAAAATTTCAACTGAGTCACTACTCAAAAACATATTGGAAAGTGCTGTCCTGAGGGATGCGGGTGGTGGTGGTGGTTTAGTTGCTAAATTGTGTCTGACTCTTGTGACCCCCTGAACTGTAGCCCACCAGGCTTCTCTGTCCATGGAATTTTCCAGGCAAGTGTACAGAAGTGGGTTGCCATTTCCTTCTCCAGGGGATCTTCCAGACCAGGCATTAAACCCATGTCTCCTGCATTGCCAGAGAAATTCTTTACACTGAGCCACTAGGGAAGTCTGGCAGATGCAGTGGAGGCAGCAGTGCCAGTGCCTGATGGGAATCATCTTTCTAAAAACAGGGCATTTTCAGGCTTAGTTTTCAAGGTCATTGTTCTGTAGAGATGAAATGGTTCATCTCTATAGTGAAGGGCTAAGTTTGCTAAATTTATATTTGGATAATTTCCTATGATTGGAGATGTTCTCCCTTTGGGTTCTATCCAGTCCTAAGAATCCAAAATGTATAATCTTATGTCCTAAATTATTCTATCCTCAAAAATAATTTCTTCTATAAAGGTATCTCAGATATATAAAAATTCTTTTTATTTCAAGAAGTCTAGGAAATGGTCATTATCTATATTCCTATTATTCATAGATATTCTCCATGGATATTTTGGTATATATCCTTCCAGGCTTATATCTATGTATTTTTATCTTTATTTATCTGTTCAGTTCAGTTCAGTCACTCAGTCATGTCTGACTCTTTGCAACCTCATGGACTGCATCACACCAGGCTTCCCTGTTTCTCACCAACTCCTGGAGCTTGCTCAAACTCATGTCCGTCAAGCCGGTGATGTCATCCAACCATGTCAACCTCTGTCTTTCCCTTCTCCTCCTGCCTTCAGTCTTTTCCAGTATCAGAGTCTTATCCAGTGAGTCAGTTCTTTGCATCAGGTAGTCAGAGTATTAGAGCTTCAGTTTCAGCATCAGTCCTATCTCTGCTTTTTAATATGCTGTCTAGGTTGATCATGGCTTTTTACCCAAGAATCAAGAGCCTTATAATTTCATGGCTGCAGTCACCATCCGCAGTGATTTTGGAGCCCAAGAAAATAAAGTCTGTTGCTGTTGCCATCATTTCCCCATCTATTTTCCATGAAGTAATGGGACCGGATGCCATGATCTTTGTCTTTTGAATGTTGAGTTTTAAGTCAGCTTTTTCATTCTCCTCTTTCACTTTCATCAAGAGGCTCTTTAGTTCCTCTTTGCTTTCTGTCATAAAGGTGGTGTCATCTGCATATCTGTGGTTGTTGATATTTCTCCCAGCAATCTTGATTCCAGCTTGTGCTTCCTCCAACCTGGCATTTCACACGATGTACACTGCATATATGTTAAATAAGCAGGGTGACAATATACAGCCTTGAGGTACTTCTTTCCCAATTTGAAACCAGTCTGTTGTTCCACATCCGGTTCTATCTGTAGGTTCTTGACCTGCATGCACATTTCTTAGGAGGCAAAGGCTTTGGCATAGTCAATAAAGTAGATATTTTCTTGGAACTCTCTTGCTTTTTCGATGATCCAACAGATGTTGGCAATTTGATCTCTGGTTCCTCTGCCTTTTCTAAATCCAGCTTGAACATCTGAAAGTTCTAGTTCCCATACTTTTGAAGCCTGGCTTGGAGAATTTTGAGCATTACTTTGCTAGCGTGTGAGATGAGTGCAATTGTGTGTTAGTTTGAACATTCTTTGGCATTTCCTTTCTTTGGGATTGGAAAGAAAACTGAGCTTTACCAGGCCTGTGGCAAATTTGAAACCAGTCTGTTGTTCCACATCCGGTTCTATCTGTAGGTTCTTGACCTGCATGCACATTTCTTAGGAGGCAAAGGCTTTGGCATAGTCAATAAAGTAGATATTTTCTTGGAACTCTCTTGCTTTTTCGATGATCCAACAGATGTTGGCAATTTGATCTCTGGTTCCTCTGCCTTTTCTAAATCCAGCTTGAACATCTGAAAGTTCTAGTTCCCATACTTTTGAAGCCTGGCTTGGAGAATTTTGAGCATTACTTTGCTAGCGTGTGAGATGAGTGCAATTGTGTGTTAGTTTGAACATTCTTTGGCATTTCCTTTCTTTGGGATTGGAAAGAAAACTGAGCTTTACCAGGCCTGTGGCCATTACTGAGTTTTCCAAATTTGCTGGCATATTGAGTGCAGCACTTTCACAGCATCATCTTTTAGGATACGAAATAGCTCAACTGGAATCCCATGACCTCCACTTGCTTTGTTTGTAGTGATGCTTCCTAAAGCCCATTTGACTTCATGCTCCAGAATGTCTGGCTCTAGTTGAGTGATCACACCATCGTGGTTATTTGGGTCATTAGGCTTTTTTTTTTTTTTTTTTTGTAGTTCTTTGTGTATTCTTGCCACCCCTTCTTGATATTGTCTGCTTCTGTTAGGTCCATACCATGCCCATCTTTTGATGAAATGTTCCCTCGGTATCCCTAATTTTCTTAAAGACATCTCTAGTCTTTCCCATTCTATTGTTTTCCTCTATTTCTTTCTAATGATTGCTGAGGAAGGCTTTCTTATCTCTCTTTGCTATTCTTTGGAACTTTCATTCAAATGGGTATATATTTCCTTTTCTCCTTTGCCTTTTGCTTCTCTTCTTTTCTCAGCTGTTTGTAAGGCCTCCTCAGACAGCAATTTTGCCTTTTTGCATTTCTTTTTCATTGCAATAGTTTTGCTCACTGTCTCCTGTAAAATGTTATGAAACTCTGTCCATAGTTCTTGAGGCACTCCGTCTACCAGATCTGATCCCTTGAATCTATTTGTCACTTCCAGTTTATAATCATAAGGGATTTGATTTATGTCATACCTGAATGATCTAGTGGTTTTCCTTACTTTCTTCAGTTTAAATCTAAATTTCACAGTAAAGCGTTGATGACTTGAGCCACCGTCAGCTCCCGGTCTTGTTTTTGCTGACTGTGTAGAGCTTTTCCATCTTCAACTGCAAAGAATATAGTCAATCTGATTTCAGTATTAACCATCTGGTGGTTGTCCATGTGTAGAGATATCTCTTGTGTTGTTGGAAGAGGGTGTTTGCTATGACCAGTGTGTTCTCTTAGCAAAACTCTGTTAGCCTTTGCCCTGATTCATTTTCTACTCCAAAACCAAACTTGCCTGTTATTCCAGGTATCCCTTAACTTCCTACGTTTGCATTCTAGCCCCCCTATAATAAAAGGACATCTATTTTTGGTGTTAATTCTAGAAGGTCTTGTATGTCTTCATAGAACCATTCAACTTCAGCTTCTTTGGCATCAGTGGTTGGGGAAAGACTTGGATTATTGTGACATTGAATGGTTTGCCTTGGATATAAATAGAGGTCTGTAGATAAATATTTAGACATAAATCTAGATGAGTTCTCAGGTGGCACAGTGGTAAAGAACCCACCTGCCCAATTCAGGAGCTGCAGGAGACCGTGTTCGATCCCTGGGTCAGGAAGATCCCCTGGAGAATGGACTAGCAAGCCACTCCAGTATTCTTGCCTGGAAAATTCCATTTATAGAGGAGCCTGGTGGGCTATAGTTTATTGGGCCACAAAGAGTCAGACATGACTAAAGTGACTAACACTTAACACTTATTGATGTTGATAGCATAGCTAAGTTTTATTGAGAATCATTGTTGTAAGAGTTTTTATTTATCCTTTCACTTAATTTTCTCTGCAATTCTATGTACTTGATAAAGCCAATAAAATAACATTTTTTTCCAGTGGTCTAAACTGAGCTATGAATCCAAGTAGGCTGACAGAGATGCTATTTTGAACTGTTATATAATATTGCTTCGTAAAATTTGCTGATTTTGTACTTGCTATTTCATTAGCAATATATCCTGAATGTTTTCCCCTGTCAATAAATGTATATCTACCCAAAAATGTTAATGATTGCACACTATTCCATTGGTGGTTTACAGTACTATATAGAACCACTCTGCTGGTGATGTACATTTAGATGATTGTTTTTAGTTTGTTTCCTTATTAAAAATGATACTGCTATGAACTTCTTTGAACATGTATAATTTCTAGTATAATTTGTCTAACTCTTAAATATTTTTGCAGTTTGCCTTTCTGCTGATAAAATTTGCCCTATAGAATTATCTGATCAAAGATTATTCCTTGATTCTGCAGGTCAATAAAATTACATTAGTGAAAGAATTATTTATTGAGCATGTACTATGTGACAGGCACTCAACTAAGAGCTGAGGATTCAACTATAGCAATTGCTTGAGTTTATAGGCTAGTTATTCCCACTAACTTAAGAATTTTAGACACACTTTTAAAAAGCTTTAATTGACCATTTCCCAGGGTATGTTCAGGAGTTGTAACAGTTTTCAGTGAAAATTTTTGCCCATGTTTGTGTTTGTGTGTGTGTGTGTTTATGTTTTGACCGACTCTCCATTTGAACACCCAAAACAGAATAAGCTACAGCTGGGTCATTTCATTTGACCATAAGACACATTGTTTAGGCTATATTTACATAGAGTCAGTGTAAACATTTTTGTCAGTGACATATTGCTTTATTTGATAGTATCAGGTCACTATGTTTTCTCCCCTACTTTGCCTCTAGATTAAGTAGCTGGCTAGCTTTTCTTCAGATCCTGCTTTTGTATACGTCTTTGTGGGCGTATATCAGTTTTGCATGCATACTCACATATGTGAACATTGTTTCTATATTAGATCTCTACTGGCTTAGTCACATTATCTGCAATTAAAATTTCCACAGTGATTTCTCAACTTAGATTTTTGGAAAAAGAAACTTACTAACTTTAATATTCTATTTACATATTTACGTTTTCCTTGACGTACAATTGTCTGCAATATTTTCTTTCTACATCTGCTTTGAATTCTTCCAGTTTTTAAATTTGTCAGGAAATTAAATCCATTACTGAATACTGAAACTAGTTCTGAAAAATTATAATTTTTATATAATTTCCATATAATTTCCAATTAGCCTTAGAGATACAAGCTTCTATTCCACAGGCTGTCCTAATTATAAAAAATAATTCATAAGACTAACTTATAAATGGCTTTAGCAAATAAGAGAGGCTTTATAGGTTATATTGAGAGAATCACAGGGGAAGGGACACAGTCTGATTCACATGATTCTTGTAGTTGCCTGGGAAAAGGAAAATAAGTATTGTGCATTTGGTCAATTTCTTTAATATTTCTTTTATATTGTATTGATATACATACTGCATTAGTACTTGCAATACTCATATTCTCTCCTCACATTAGTGGTTTATTGTTCAAACATATATTAAACACACATGTATGCCTAGCACAGTTAAGTCCAATGAGTCAAAAATGAGTGAGTTCCATACACATTGAACCATATACAGGAACAGAAGGTTATGACTATAAATCTAACTGAGGGAGTTTGTGGAGAGGTAGGCTTTACAACAGAAATGACAGGGTTTTATTATGGTAACATGAATCCTAAACTTTTTAAGAATCTCCAAAGATTTTATATCAGATTAATACTATAGCTTTTAAAAGAGAAACAAAATATTTTTAAGGATTTAAGAAACTTTGCCCCCAAATGTGTAAATGGTTCCTTTGTTTATTATTTGTTAATCCTCTCAATTAAAAGAAAATAATAAATGCAAAAATATGCAGCTCATACATAATAGTTGATAGTCCAGCTAAGAGCATAAGGAAGATTTTTTTAGGAAACTATGCACAATAAATATGTAAAGGAGAATGGGGGGATTTTCTTAATGTTATCGTCAAGATAAATAATGTAAATTATTTTGCATGTAATATCAAATTACATATTTAAGCTGCTTCATGGGTTATATTATTATTTTAAATTGATTTCTGAGTTTTTAAAATAATTTGCTAGCCACTATTTTATTACTATTTCTAGATTAAAACTTAAGGAAATTTATTTTAATACCTCTAACTTAGCCTTATAACATTCAAATTCTCTTTGTAAACTCAAAAAATACTTGTTATCTATATTTTTTTGACTGGATTCAGTAATATTTTGATGCAGAATTTCTCAAATAATTTTTTTTTTTTTTGCAAATGAAAGTGAGGCTAGCATGTAACCAATCCTTGACTTCTGACAGAATCAGTATTGCTCCTCAATTTACTGAGCAGTTCTTAAGCAATCTTAGAATCAGGAAAGTTTTCTGAACCTCTGATCTTCAAGATCATTTCACCCAACCCTTCATTTTGCAAAGAAGCAAACATTTGTTTAGATAGTGAATAGGGTTTGCTCATTCAATCACTTTTGTCTTTTCTTTTAGCTGACCTATTTCTTAAAAATCAATATAATTAAGTGTGTGCTTTTGGCCCTCAAATCATTGGTGTTATTTATACTGTTTATGTGGTGATTATTCACGTGGCTGCCTTCCCTGTTATATCAGTTTGATCTGCTCTATTTATATCTCGATATTATTCCAGCATCTGCCTTCCCAATCAGTGTGTATTCCTTCTCAGCCTAAATTGCTAACATTTAAGTAGCCATTTCCCAATTTTCCTCTCAGTATGTAGTACATCTACTTTAAAATTAATATTATTTGAGTGTGTAACTCTGTGGTCCTCCCTACCATTTTAAGGATCCATCTGTAGAAAGGGAAAAAAAAAAATCAACACCTATTTTCTATACACTAGCAAAAATTATGTTGGAAACAGTAGGAGGTTTGTAAAGTTAAAAGCATATTTATTTTTAAAATAAGCAAGCACATTTACATGCCTGAGCATAACCAATCTCTGTGCAATGGAACTATAATGTCATTTCCTTCAATGTGATTTCAGTTTTTATGAGCCATCTAACTCATGTTCCTTATTCTTATCAGCAGCTTCCTTTCCCCAAATGACCACTACCAGTTTGAGTTGTATTGATTATGATAGATGTGGAAGAGATATGCAAGATTAACTTTCATAGCTTCTATATTTAAAGAACTGCAGAGTACTAAAACTGCAGAAAAGTACAGGACATTTTAAAGAAAAAAATTTTCACTGGTCACATGTCTGTATATTTTTTGTTTACTTGAAATATTGACAAAAGTGTGAACTTGTATGCCTAGATGAAATTACACTAGTAACAGTACAATTCACAACATTATTGTCACTAGAAAAAAATGTCTCAAAACTCTGAAGCCAGTCCTTTAACTAAATTAGAAATAACCATTGCTTCATGGCTCAAGGGAGTCAAAAACAAGTGAGGAGTGTCTTTCAGTGTGAGGGAAGAGATGAGTCACTGTTCCTCCTCTTGGAAAATTCATACATTATACCTTGCTTTCCACACAGTCCTTTTCTGGGAGCTTTGACCTACTTATTAATTTTTCCATGGCATGTCAGTCATTCATTCAAGTCTGTGTATGCATGTGTTCTTCTGATTGCATACACTTAAGCAACCTGGGTGGTATCTATCAACTTCACACAAAATCAGTTTCAGAGTGTTATAGTCATATTTCATATGGGTGTGAAAAACTCTAAGCATCTGTCTTAGAAAGCTAAAGTGTTTATCATTCAGAAAAAGGAAAGCTGCTGTGAAAACTACCAGAAATTGAAGATAAAGAGTGGCAATCTCACCCAGCAGGAAGCAGTACAGAACAGTGATTAAAAGCTGGAGCCTAGATTAAGGTCTTCTGTGACTGAATCCAGTATCCATCACTTTCAGACCATGCAACCGACCTTAGACAAGATTCTTAAGATGCTGGACCTGCTCCAAGGTCTTGCTAAAGTAGAGGACATTAGATGCAGTAAAGTAAGTCATTTGGCCTAAAAAAGTAAAATACCTTGTGAGGCAATGGATCATAAAAGAGAAGGAATTCTTAGGCTTACCAATATGAAAGACTTAAACAACAAAGTTATATTCAGAATTAAAATATAACATATTAGAGCAATGGGTAATACACTGAAGACAGAAAATGTGATTCAGCTACATTTCTTGATGTCATTCTATTTATGTTTGTAAATTATTTATTATGATGCCTGATAATAAATATACTCAGTGAATGTTGACTGTTAGCTTTCATCCTTCAGGGTAGTATGGGTTTAACATGTTTCATACTGATTTAACTTTTCTTCCAAGGAGTAAGCGTCTTTTAATCTCATGGCTGCAGTCACCATCTGCAGTGATTTTGGAGCCCAGAAAAATAAAGTCTGACACTGTTTCTACTGTTTCCCCATCTATTTCCCATGAAGTGATGGGACCAGATGCCATGATCTTCGTTTTCTGAATGTTGAGCTTTAAGCCAACTTTTTCACTCTCCTCTTTCACTTTCAACAAGAGGCTTTTTAGGTACTCTTCACTTTCTGCCATAAGGGTGGTGTCATCTGCATATCTGAGGTGACTGATATTTCTCCCACCAATCTTGATTCCAGCTTGTGTTTCTTCCAGTGCAGCGTTTCTCATGATGTACTCTGCATAGAAGTTAAATAAGCAGGGTGACAATATACAGCCTTGACGTACTCCTTTTCCTATTTGGAACCAGTCTGTTGTTCCATGTCCAGTTCTAACTGTTGCTTCCTGACCTGTTCCCCATCTATTTCCCATGAAGTGATGGGACCAGATGCCATGATCTTCGTTTTCTGAATGTTGAGCTTTAAGCCAACTTTTTCACTCTCCTCTCTCACTTTCAACAAGAGGCTTTTTAGCTCCTCTTCACTTTCTGCCATAAGGGTGGTGTCATCTGCATATCTGAGGTTATTGATATTTCTCCCAGCAATCTTGATTCCAGCATGTGTTTCTTCCAATCCAGCGTTTCTCATGATGTACTCTGCATATAAGTTAAATAAGCAGGGTGACAATATACAGCCTTGACATACTCCTTTTCCTATTTGGAACCAATCTGTTGTTCCATGTCCAGTTCTAACTGTTGCTTCCTGACCTGCATACAGATTTCTCAAGAGGCAGGTCAAGTGGTCTGGTATTCCCATCTCTTTCAGAATTTTCCACAGTTTCTTGTGATCCACACAGTCAAAGGCTTTGGCATAGTCAATAAAGCAGAAATAGATGTTTTTCTGGATCTCTCTTGCTTTTTCCATGATCCAGCAGATGTTGGCAATTTGATCTCTGGTTCCTCTGCCTTTTCTAAAACCAGCTTGAACATCAGGGAGTTCACGGTTCATGTATTGCTGAAGTCTGGCTTGGAGAATTTTGAGCATTACTTTACTAGCATGTGAGATGAGTGCAATTGTGCAGTAGTTTGAGCATTGGAATTGGGTATTCCCAATTCCAATTCTTATGGTGTATTCCTCCCTATGAAAGTCTGCACTAAGGGTAAACTGAGGCTGTTAACCAAGTGAGGAATCAGTTTACAGTGCCTTGTGCTTTGCTGCATCACTAACCTTTGGCCACTGTAAACATCTGGGACATTTACATTAATACTTATTGTGGCTTAAAAGACACCAGGGGATATGGAAAAGGAGTGGAAAAGTTTACATATCAGGTATTTGCTCCCTGCCAAGTGGTTTTGGGGCTTCTGAACTCCCTAAGTGAGAAGCAGAGGAAACGATATTTTGCTCTATAGACAACATAGAACAGTGTTGCTCAATTGGTCATTCTAAATGTGGGAAAGATACAGTTCAGAGAATACAAAATACAACATTTAAGAATTAAAATTGATATGTACACCAACATGCATGGGTGCTGTACAGTTGCTAACTGAGGAATTACATCCAGTGCTCCCAGACCTGGTTTTTCATATTATTGCTGAGCACCTGCTCAATAGAGCAACAGATAAGAATCATATTAATGTTCCATGACATGATTTTTTAAAAATATATATGATATAGGGAATTCTTTGGCAGTTCAGTGGTTAGGACTCTATGCTTTCACTGTGGAAGGCCTGGGCTTAATCCTTGCTTGGAGAACTAAAATCCCATAAGCAGAGGTGAGGCCAAAAACAAACAAAGAGTGGAATAAAAACATCAGCCAACCAAGCCCAAACAGATCACCTTGAGAAAATGGCATACAATTTTACATAGTGATGAAAGTAATTTTTAAGAGTGACCTCACAGTTAAAAATTTTTTTAAAAAGTAAAATCAATAAGTATATAATCTTGGGATAAAAGGACTTTTTTTTTTTTTTTCTTAAAGAAACTACTAAAACAAGATAGAATCTTGATTGTGTTGAGTGAAACTATTGAGCAGCCGAGTCCTATCCAATCCTCTCCTTTGGGAAATGAAAAAACAGGATTAGAGGAGGAGATACTGATGGACTCATGCTGTGAGTTGGCGGCAAAGTAGCAAAAGACCTATAACAGTGAATTTGTTGTTGTTTAGTCGCTATTTGTGTCTGACTTTTTGCAACTGCAGGAATGACAGCATGCCAGGTTTCCCTGCCCTTCACTATCTCCCGGAGTTTGCTCAAACTCATGTCCCTATATTCAGTGATGCTATTGAACCACCTCATTCTCTGTCACCCCCTTATCCTCCTGCCCTCAGTCTTTCTCAAAATCAGAGCCTTTTGCATTGAATTGGCTCTTCACATCGAGTGGCCAAAGTATTGGAAATTCAGAATCAGTCCTTCCAATGAATATTCAGGTTTGATTTCCTTTAGGATTGACTAGTTGGATATCTTGGCTGTCCAAGAGACTCTCAAGAATCTTCTCCAACACCACAATTTGAAAGCATTAATTCTTCAGTGCTCAGCTTCCTTTATGGTTCTGCTTTCACATCCATACATGACTACTGGAAAAACCATAGCTTGAACTACATGAACTTTTGTTGGCAAAATGATGTCTCTGCTTTTGAATATGCTGTTTGTCATAGCTTTCATTAAAGGAGTGTGCATCTTAATTTCATGGCTACAGTGACCATCCACAGTGATTTTGGAGCCCCCCCAAATAAAATCTATCACTGCTTCCACTTTTCTTCATCTATTTG
This sequence comes from Aepyceros melampus, assembly GCA_006408695.1. Lineage (NCBI taxonomy): Eukaryota > Metazoa > Chordata > Mammalia > Artiodactyla > Bovidae > Aepyceros > Aepyceros melampus. The sequence continues at coordinate 113,232 of SJXQ01009546.1, read as the reverse complement.
CCATGAAGTTATGGGACCAGATGCCATGATCTTCATTTTTTGAATGTTAAGTTTTAAGCCAACTTTTTCACTTTCCTTTTACCCTTATCAAGAAGCTCTTTAGTTCTTCTTCACTTTCTACCATTAGAGTGAGATTCCAGTGACAATGCAAGTCATTCACCAATCCCAAAGATAGATGGTGTTTTAAGGTCAACATGAAGTAATTTAAGAAATGGTTTTAAAAAACTATTCTGTTTTGTTTAAAAATATATTTTTGGGAAGAACAAGTGCTATGAGAATATATAGGATTAGAATTCTGCTTTATTAATGAGGGGAAAAGACTAGCTAAATGTAACTGCTAACCAAGGTGTGATATAATATTTGTGAGCCCTGAATTTGACAAACTCTGTGAGACATGCTATATAGCAGGAGGCCCAAAGTTGGGAAAATATGAAAGAAAAGGTAGAATAGAAGTAGGGAAACCTGCTCTATTATCATATATTTCAGATTTCAGAAATAAAAATAAATATCACAGGCTTGTCTGGAGATTCTCAATCTGACTAATGCTCACAATAAAGACCATCTAAGATGGATCATCAAAAAAGCAATAGAGCTCCAGAAAAACACCTACTTTTGCTTTTTTGACTATGCCAAAGCCTTTGACTGTGTGGATCACAACAAACAATGGACAATTCTTCAAGAGATGGAAATACCAGAAAACCTGACCTGCCTCCTGAGAAATCTGTATGCAGGTTGGGAAGCAACAGTTAGAACTGAACAAGGAACAACAAACTGGTTCCAAATAGGAAAAGGAGTACATCAAGGCTGTTTATTGTTACCCTGCTTATTTAAATTATATGCAGAGTACATCATGTGAAATGCTGTGCTAGATGAAGCACAAGCTGGAATCAAGATTGCCGGGAGAAATATCAATAACCTAAGATATGCAGATGACATCAACCTCATGGCAGAAAGTGAAGAAAAACTAAAGAGCCTTCTGATGAAAGTGAAAGAGGAGAGTGACAAAGTTGGCTTAAAACTCAACATTCAGAAAACTAACACCATGGCATCTAGTCCCATCTGCTGCTGCTGCTAAGTTGCTTAAGTTGTGTCCAACTCTGTGCGACCCCATAGATGGCAGCCCACCAGGCTCCTCCATCCCTGGGATTCTCCAGGCAAGAATACTGGAGTGGGTTGCCATTTCTTTCTCCAATGCATGCATACATACATGCTAAGTCATTTCAGTTGTGCCTGACTCTGTGCAACCCTTTGGACAGCAGCCCACCAGGATCCTCTGCAAGAATACTGGAGTGGGTTGCCATCTCCTTCTCCTTCTGATCCCATCACTTGATGGCAAATAGATGGGGAAACAGTGGAAAGAGTGACAGAGTTTGAAACGAGGGGCTCCAAAATCACTGCAGATGGTGACTGCAGCTATGACATTAAAAGATGCTTGCTCCTTGGAAGAAAGCTATGAACAACCTAGACAGCATATTAAAAAGCAGAGACATTACTTTGCTAACAAAGGTCCCTTCAGTCAAAGTTATGGATTTTCTGGTAGTCACATACGGATGTGAGTTGGACTATAAAGAAAGCTGAGCATCAAACAATTGTTGCTTTTGAACTGTGTTGTTGGAGAAGATTCTTGAGAGTCCCTTGGACATCAAGGAAATCCTACCAGTCAATCCTAAAGAAAATCAGTCCTGAATATTCATTGGAAGGACTGATGCTGAAGCTGAAACTCCAATACTTTGGCTACCTGATGTGAAGATCTGACTCATTTGGAAAGACCCTGATGCTGGGAAAGATTGAAGGCAGGAGGAGAAGGGGACGACCGAGGATGAGATGGTTGGATGGTGTCACCGACTCAATGGACATGAATTTGAGGAAACTCCATGAGTTGATGATGGACAGGGATTCCTGGCATGCTGCAGTCCATGGGGTCACAAAGAGTCAGACATGACTGAGCAACTGAACTTAACTGGGAAGGGCTGACTCATTCAAAAGAACCTGATGCTGTGAAAAATTGAGGTCAAGAGGACGAGGTGGTTGGATGGCATCACTGATTAGGTGGACATAAGTTTGGCCAAACTCCAGAGGATAGTGAAGGACAAGGATGCCTGGCATACTGCAGTTCATGGGGTCACAAAGAGTCATACATGACTTAGCAACTGAACAAGAAAAACAATCTGATCTGTGAATTGATTAGAACTGAAGTTCCCTTGAGTCTGTGCACAATGAGCTGGTTTTATCATCTAGTGTTCCCTGCTCTGGAATCCAAACTATTTGTTTTAGAATAACCATCTAGGGGCATCTAAGAAAATGAGGACAATGACTAGTATGTATGCTAAGTTGCTTCAGTGTTGTCCAACTCTGTGCGACCCCAGAGATGGCAGCCCATCAGGCTCCCCTGTCCCTGGGATTCTCCAGGCAAGAACACTGGACTGGGTTGCCATTTCCTTCTCCAGTGCAGAAAAGTGAAAAGTGAAAGTGAAAGTGAAGTCACTCACTCGTGTCTGACTCCTAGTGACCCCATGGACTGCAGCCTATCAGGCTCCTCCATCCATGGGATTTTCCAGGCAAGAGTACTGGAGTGGGTTGCCATTGCTTTCTCCACTAGTATGTATACTCATAGTTAAATTTAATTCAGTTCAGTCACTCAGTCATGTTCCACTCTTTGCAACTCCATGGAGTGCAGCATGCCAGGCTTCCAATAGGTTGGTTCCACCTCTTGGCTGTTGTATATAATGCTACAATGAACATTGTGGTACATGTGTCTTCTCAAAATATGGTTTTCTCCGTATATATGCCCAGGAATGTGATCGTTGGATCATATGTTTAGTTCTATTTTTAGATTTTAAGGAATCTCCATGCTGTTTTCCATAGCAGTTGCACCAATTTACATCTGCATCAACAGTGTAGGAGATTTCCCTTTTAAACACACCTTCCTTGAATTTATTCTTTGTAGAGTTTTTGAGGATGGCTATTGTGACAAGTATGAATTTATATACCTGATTGTAGTTTTTATTTGCATTTCTCTGGGAATTAGTGACATAGAGCATCTTTTCATGTGCATTCAGGCCATTTATATGTCTTCTTTGGATAAATATCTATTTAGATTGTCTGCCCATTTTATGATTGGGTTGTTTGTTTATTTTCTATATTGAGCTGCATGAACTGGTCACATATTTTGGAGGTTAATACTTCGTAAGTTGCTTTGTTTTCAAATAGTTTCTCCTGTTCTGAGGGTTGTATTTTTGTTTTATATATGGTTTCATTTGCTGTGTGAAAGCCTTTAAGTTTGAATATGTCCCATTTTTTTGCTTTCATTTTCATAAATCTAGGAAGTGGATTAAGAATGATCTTGCTCTGATTTATGTCAAAGAGTGTTTTGCCTATGTTTTTTCTCTAAGGGTTTTATAATGTATGGTCTTAAATTCAGGTATTTGATCCATTTTGAGTTTATTTTTGTGTATGGTACCAAATAATGTAATTTTATTCTTTTCATGTAATGTCCACTTTTTTCAGAATCACTTATTAAAGAGAATGTCTTCTCTCCATTGTACATTCTTATCTCTTTATCAGAGATTCATTGAGAATAGATGTGTGGGCTTATTTCTGGACTTTCTATACTATTCCATTGATCTATATTTCTGTTTTTTGTGCCAGTACCATACTGTTTTGGTTACTGTAGCTTTGTAGTACAGCCTGAAATTGGGATGTCTGATTCCTCCACCTTTGTTTTTCTTTCCCAAGATTGTTTTGGTTATTCAGTCTCTTCTATGTTTCTATATAAATTAAAAAAAAATAATTCTAGTTCTGTGAAAAATATCATTGATAATTCGATAAGGATTGTATTGAATATGTAGACTACCTTGGGTCATATAGAATATTTGAAAGAATAATTTTTAAAGAAATGAAAGTTTGGTATCTGGATAATAATTGTACTTATTCTGAGATTTAATAGATTCTTATTATGATATCAGATCAAGCAATAATTAGCTTTTTAGCAAATAGTATGTCACTTATTAACATGCTGCTAAGTTGCTGCTGCTAACTCACTTTAGTTGTGTCTGACTTTGTGCGACCCTACAGACAGCAGCCCACCAGGCTCACTCGTCCCTGGGGTTCTCCAGGCAAGAACACTGGAGTGGGTTGCCATTTCCTTCTCCAAGGCATGAAAGTGAAAAGTGAAAGTGAAGTCGTTCAGTTGTATCCGACTCTCAGCGACGCCATGGACTGCAGCTGACTAGGCTCCTCCATCAATGGGATTTTCCAGGCAAGAGTACTGGAGTGGGGGTGCCATTGCCTTCTCTTAACATGTGTATAAGATAATTAACATTCAAATAGTGATACATGGGTACATTTTTGAAATGCATGTAAACAGCAATCAGAAAATAAACACATAGCAGTAAAATAAGAAACACTTTCAGATGTGCTTTATTGTCTAGTAAAGCTATAAAACCTTTAGTTAGAGCTAAAAGTATTCTACTTTAACTGGCTTTTATCATGTGAAAATAAATGAAAAAAATATTATTTTTTATTTAAGCTGTCATGAAGACCACCAGCTTTTTATTGCAGAGGTCATAATGTAAATAGTGGAAAAATAAAGATATTGAGGCTCTGAAGACTTTTTTTTTTTTTCAAAGAGTGAGCGAGGTGCTAACATTTCCAAAGTGTAATTTGATATACTGAGTTCTGCTGATGAATACATAACAAACTTCAAAAATGTTTTCTTCTTATCATATTTTGAAAATATTTCAGATGATTCTTCACTCTGAAATAGTATCATTGCTTATTACAAGCATATATTAAATTGTTACTAATTGGAACAGTAAATCAATTTATAATGTTATATACAAATAACTGCATATTCCATTTTAGTCTTTAAATCATTTTTGTCTAAGAAAACTGTTTGCAATGACAGAAATATTTCATTATGTGCAGTATGGTAGTCACTATCCACATGTGGCTACTGAACATTTGAAATGTAGCTAATATATTTCAGGAAATATATTTTAATTTGATTTAACTCTAATTCATTTAAAATTTAAATCACCATATATAATTGATGTCTCCTATATTAGACAACACACCTTTAAAAAATGAACTACATATATCAAAATCTGATTATCAAAGGTATACTCTGCAGTGAAAATAACTCATGAAATCTTTCTAATAATTTTCAAATCATTTTTTGATTTTTTAAAATTGTATGAAGTGACATCACTAGGTAAAACATGCCCTTATCTGGGCTCCATTATGATAAAATAAATTGTATAAAAGAAACTTACCCTTGATTTTCCAAGCTTCTGGCCTTTGTTGTAGAAAAGGCACCCAGGTGCTCTACCACCTGTCCTGTATGGTACATACATTTTGTGAAAAGACAGAAATGATATGGACCTAACAGAAGCAGAAGATATTAAGAGGTGGCAAGAACACACAGAAGAACTGTACAAAATATATCTTCACGACCCTCATTGCACAGGAGACAGGGATCAAGACCATCCCCATGGAAAAGAAATGCAAAAAAGCAAAATGGCTGTCTGGGGAAGCCTTACAAATAGCTGTGAAAAGAAGAGAGGTGAAAAGCAAAGGCAAAAAGGAAAGATATAGGCCTCTGAATGCAGAGTTCCAAAGAATAGCAAGAAGAGATCAGAAAGCTTCTTCGGGGATCAATGCAAAGAAATAGAGGACAAGAACAGAATGGGAAAGACTAGAGATCTCTTCAAGAAAATTAGAGATACCAAGGGAACATTTCACACAAAGATGGGCTCGATAAAGGACAGAAATGGTATGAACCTAACAGAAGCAGAAGATACTAAGAAGAGATGGCAAGAATACACAGAAGAACTGTACAAAAAGGATCTTCACGACCCGGATAATCACAATGGTGTGATCACTCATCTAGAGCCAGACATCCTGGAATGTGAAGTCAAGTGGGCCTTAGAAAGCATCATTATGAACAAAGCTAGTGGAGGTGATGGGATTCCAGTTGAGCTGTTTCAAATCCTGAAAGATGATGCTGTGAAAGTGCTTCACTCAATATGCCAGCAAATCTGGAAAACTCAGCAGTGGCCACAGGACTGGAAAAGGTCCATTTTCATTCCAATCCCAAAGAAAGGCAATGCCAAAGAATGCTCAAACTACCACACAATTGCAATCATCTCACACACTAGTAAAGTAATGCTCAAAATTCTCCAAGCCAGTACACAGTAGAAATTTTAAGTTGTCCCTCAATTTAAAAAATCAGTGAAATATTGATAGTGTTATTTGATATAAGCTGAATGAGCCCTCCATTTAGATTTCCAAGTCTTTGTATGAAGTAAGAAAATGTTCAAAAACCCTGTATTTGTATAGATACAGGATTAAAAAAAAAAAAAAAAGCTTAGACAATATGCCCTCCAGGTAGTTTGAGTAATATTTCAATTGCATATGGGATAGATGATATTTTTTACATTTATTTTACTCCCAAGTAGATCTCTGTGTGCATTTGAGAGTTAAAAGTTCAATCTCTATATCTTTTATAGATTTTCAGAATGGGTACAGGCATACCTTAGAGACATGAGTTTGTTTCCAGACCAGTGTTAAATAATAAGTATCCCAATAAAGCAAGTCACATAAATTTTGGGGTTTCCCAGTGCATATAAAAATTATGCTTACACTATAGTGTAGTCAGTTAAGTTGCAGTAGCATTATACCTTAAAAATGTACATTAATAAAAAAGAACTTTATTACTAAAAACTGCTAACCATCATCTGAGCCTTCAGTGAGTTGTAATCTTTTTGCCAGTGGAGGATCTTGCCTGGAAGTTGATGGTGGCTGTGGCAATTTCTTTAAAAAGACAGCAGTTAAGTTTGGCATATCAGTGGACACTTCCTTTCACCTGAACACTTAGAGGCTGATAACTAGCCTGATTTCAGTATTGTTGTGTCTCAGGGAATGGGTAGGCCTGAGTAGAGGGAGAGAGATGATCAATAGAGTGGTCAGAGCAGGCACAACATTTATCAAGTTCTCTGTCTTATACGAGTATGGTTTGTGGTGCCCAAAATAATTACAATAGTAACATCAAATATTGCTCATCACAGATGACCATAACAAATATAAAAATAATGAAACATTTGAAATACTGTGAGAATTACCAAGCTGTGTTTCAGAGACATGAAGAGAGTAAATGCTGTTGGAAAAATGGTGCCAGGAGACTTGCCCAACACAGGGTTGCCATAGATCTTCAGTTGGTAGAAGTGCGGTATCTGTGGAGTGCAGTAAAGTGGAGTACAATAAAATGAGTTATGCATGTCTTAAAACATATAATTAGAGGTCTCATTGCAGTAATTGAGGTAGTTCTATTGTGGTTATAAAAGTAAATGTCACATGATAAAACATCTATGTATTTATATATATTTGTGCTTAGAAAAAGCCTTTAAAGATATAGATTTGATAATGCTTGCTAATATAGATTTTATAATGTTCAACTTTTGTTAATATTGACAATTTTTAGTAGCTTAAATTTCTTAAAATTTTCAAGTTCTTTTTTCCTAAGGTAATAAAATATTTGAAAAGCAAGAGATAATAAAACACTACAGATGACTTAGTTTAAAAAAATTGCAAGAAAAAAGGAGAATGAGTCAAATATATCTAAAAAGCATACTCACCTATGATAACATATTTATTTTGATTCAATAGGCAAGCGTCTATTTAATAGGCAATTATAATATTAAAATTTTAATCATTTGGAGCGATACTCCTATTGTCCTAAGCTTTAAGGTATATGAAATAAGACTTGCTAATTGGGGAGTGAAGTAGATAATCCACCCATTTAGTTCTTCCATAAACTGGATTCTGCATAATGATTAAGTCTGGGATTGTACAAGTTTTGGTCAATATAGCATTTTAATCCATTGTGTAAAGGCAGACAGGAAAAGATAAGACAGTGGTTTCTATTACTACCTAACCCCCAAAGTTATACAGTACTGCTACAGAGGGTAGAACCTGAGTAAACATGTGCAAGTTGGAGTAAAAAATCAAACCAAATACCATATATTTAGAGCAAATTCCATCCATATTTGGAAATACAGCTATTTCTTAACTTTCTTGGTTGTTGAGTACATATTTGTGATCATATTTTTGAAGTAATTTTAGCAAAAATAGTACACACTAATGGACAATACAGACAAGTGCAAAGAAAATGCTAAAAATCAACCACCATCCTTAATCTAGTAAAATGCTTCACTAACAGATAAACCTAACTCCAGTTCTCTCTCTGTCAGTACATAGATAGAAAAATACCTAGATAAATAACTAGAAAAAGTATACAGATAAATAATTTAAAATACAATCATATTAAAATTATGTTTAAAATATTAAATTTACTTTATCTGAGTTTAACAGAAGAAAAATGAGCTTAAATGAAAATGAAAGAATTTGTAAATTTCTGAATGTAAGATAAGTATTTCTTTCAGTTCAGTTCAATTCATTTGCTCAGTTGTGCCCAACTCTTTGAGACCCCATGGACTGCAGCATGCCAGGCCTCCCTGTCCATCACCAACTCCTAGAGTTTGCTCAAACTCATACCCATTGAATCAATGATGTCATCCAACCATCTCATACTCTGCTGTCCACTTCTCCTGCCTTCAATCTTTCCCAGCAGCATGGTCTTTTCCAGTGAGTCAGTTCTTTGCATCAGGTGGCCAAAGTATTGGAGTTTCAGCTTCAACATCAGTCCTTCCATGAACATCCAGGACTGATTTCCTTTAGGATGGGCTGGTTGGAGCTCCTTGCAGTATTTCTTTACCACATGCTATATTGCTCCTTAATTAGATCAAGAGAAAACATTAGGTTGAACTAATTATAAGATATTTATTCTTGGGGATATATGTATACCTGTGGCTGATTCATGTTGAGATTTGACAGAAAACAACAAAATTCTGTAAAGCACTTATCCTTCAATTAAAAAATAAATAATTTTAATAAAAAGTATTTATTCTTAAAATGTTTTAATTTTAGTCAAACGTGCTCTGCTGTGATGAGAAAATTCACACACTTCCTCCCTCTCTATTCCCTTCCCCTCCAGTTTCTGTTAGTGTATTGGAACAGCCCCTATGTAAGGAATGAACCTATTGGTTGAAGCCCACTTTAACTCTTAAAATGATAAAGTTAAAATTGTAAGACCCCCACAGTCATATTCATCATCATGCTAGAAATCCTAGTCCATTATGTAGAAGGGTGGTGGTGAGGGAAGGCATGTAGATTGAGAAGAAAAAAAACTTGTCTTTTTTCACAGATAACATAATAGTCTATATAGAAAATCCCCAAAAGTTCAACAATCAAATCTCCTGGCACTAATAAACAATTATAGGAAGATTACAAGATACCAAGTTAATATACAAAAGTCAATTGCTTTCCTAGACACTAGCAATGAAAAATTGGAATTTTAAATTAAAGTCCTTCATTTTTATTCGCACCAAAAAAGGAAGAGAGGGAGGAAAGAGGCAGGCAGACAAGTATAAATTTGACAAAATACGTGCAAGATCTATACTAAGAAAACTACAAAATTGATGAAAGTAATGAAAATCTAAATATTAATAAGTAGATATTCCATATTCATGGCTAGGAAGACTCTATATTTTAAAGATGTGAGTAATTCACAAAATGTTATTCAACACAAAAATCATATCAAAACCCCAGGAAATTATTTTGGATATCAACAGACTGCTTCCAAAATTTATGGAAAGATGAGTAACCAACACAAATTGAAGAAGAATAAAGTTGAAGAATTGTCACTACTAGACTTTTAAGACTTACATACATCTGTAGTGATCAAGACAATGTGGTATTGGTGAAAGAACAGATAAATAGATCAACTGAACAAAAGAGAAAATCCAGAAGTAGACCTACACAGATGAGACAATTGATTTTTGACAAAGGAGCAAAGGCAATTCAATGGAGCATAGATCACCTTTTCAGCAAAATTTACTGAAATAACTGCACATCCAAGTACAAATGTTAGACTTTTGCAAAAATGATCTCAAAATGGATCATAGACTTGAATGTAAAATGCAAATTTTCAAAATTCTAGAAGGTAACATAAGAGAGAACAGAGGTGACATTAGATTTGGTGATTTATTTAGATACAACACCAAAAGCGTGATCCATGAAAGAAAAAAAAAAAAAAGACATGACATTATCTAGATCAAAAACTCCTGCTCTACATAAAGACATAGTTAAGAGAATGAAAAGACAAGTCACCAACTGGGAGAAAATATATGCAAAACATGTCTGATGAAAGACACATTCAAAATATGCAAAGAACCCTTGAAAGTCAGCAACTAAGAAAATTCAAAAGTGGCAAAAGATCTGGACAAGATACCTCACCAAAAAAGATATACAGATGACAAATATGAAGAAGTGCTCAGTGTCACATGTCATCAGGGGACTGCAGATTAAAACAATGACATACTCCTATATGCCTGTTAGAATCCCTAAAATACAAAACACTGACAACAGCAAGTGTTAACAAGGATGTGGAACAATGAGAAATCATTCATCGCCAATAGGTATGCAAAATGGTAAATTACTTTGGAAGACACTTTGGTAGTTTCTTACAAAGCTAAACAAAATCTTACTATACTATCCAGCAGTCACACTCCTTGGTGAGTATGACAACCCAAATAAGTTGAATACCTACACAAGGATTTTTTATAGCAGGTTTATTTATGACTATGAGATGTGGAGATGTCTTTCAGTAGATGAATGGATAGACAAACTCTGACAATCCATAGAATAGAATATTATCCAGTGATAATATTGATGATGACAGAAAGCTATCAATGTTTGAAAAGATATGGAGGAAGCTTAATGCATATTTCTAAGTGAAAGAAGCCAGTTTGAAAAGACTATTTACTGTATGATTTCTGCTATATGACATTCTGGAAAAGGCAAGACTGTAAGACAGTAAAAAGTTAGTGGTCGCCAAGGGCTTGAGGAAAGGAGAAAGGAATGAGTATGTGGAGCCTGGGATTTTGAGTGCATGGAAACTATTCTGTGTGATATCACAATGGTGGCCACACAATAGTATGCATTTGTCAAAACTCATAGAACCGTACAACAAAAAGAGTGATCAGTTAGTTCGGTTCAGTCTCTCAGTCGTGTCCAACTCTTTGTAACCCCATTGACTGCAGGACGCCAGGCCTCCCTGTCCACCAACTCCCAGAGTTTACTCAAATGCATGTCCATTGAGTCAGTGATGCCACCCGACCATCTCATCCTTTGTCGTCCCCTTCTCTTCCTGCCTTCAATCTTTCCCAGCATAAGGGTCTTTTCCAGTGAGTCAGTTATTTGCATCAGATGGCCAAGGTATTGAAGTTTCAGCTTCAACATCAGCCCTTCCAATGAATATTCAGGGATGATCTCCTTTAGGATGGACTGGTTGGATCTCCTTGCAGTCCAAGGGACTCTCAAGAGTCTTCTCTAACACCACAGTTCAAAAGCATCAATTCTTCGGTGCTCAGCTTTCTTTATAGTCCAACTCTCACATCCATACATGACCACTGGAAAAACCATAGCCTTGACAAGATGGACCTTTGTTGGAAAAGTAATGTCTCTGTTTTTTAATATGCTGTCTAGGTTGGTCATAACTTTTCTCCCAAGGAGTAAGCATTTTTTAATTTCAAGGCTGAAATCACAGTCTGCAGTGATTTTGGAGCCCCCAAATAAAGGGTGATACCCAATGTAAATTTCAGCATGCCAGGCCTCCGTCCATCACCAACTCCCAGAGTCCACCCAAACCCATGTCCTTGAATCGGTGATGCCATCTAACCATCTCATCCTCTGTCACCCCCTTCTTCTGCCTTCAATCTTTCTCAGCATCAAGGTCTTTTCAAATGAGTCAGCTCTCCACATCAGGTGATCAAAGAATTGGAGTTTCAGCTTCAACATTAGTCCCTCCAATGAACACCCAAGACTGATCTCCTTGAGGATGGACTGGTTGGATCTCCTTGCAGTCCAAGGGACTCTCAAGAATCTTCTCCAACACCACAGTTCAAAAGCATCAATTCTTCAGCATTCAGCTTTCTTTATAATCCAACTCTCACATCCATACATGACCACTGGAAAAACTATAGCCTTGACTAGACAGACCTTTGTTGGCAAAGTAATGTCTCTGCTCTTTAATATGCTGTCTAGATTGATCAAAACTTTCCATCCAAGGAGTAAGTGTCTTTTAATTTCATGGCTGCAATCACCATCTGCAGTAATTTGGGAACTCACTAAAATAAAGTCTGACACTGTTTCCACTGTTTCCCCATCTATTTCCCATGAAGTGGTGGGACCAGATGCCATGATCTTCGTTTTCTGAATGTTGAGCTTTAAGCCAACTTTTTCACTCTCCTCTTTCACTTTCATCAAGAGGCTTTTTAGCTCCTCTTCACTTTCTGCGATAAGGGTGGTGTCATCTGCATATCTGAGGTTATTGATATTTCTCCCGGCAATCTTGATTCCAGCTTGTGTTTCTTCCAGTCCAGCGTTTCTCATGATGTTCACTGCATGGAAGTTAAATAAGCAGGGTGACAATATACAGCCTTGACGCACTCCTTTTCCTATTTGGAACCAGTCTGTTGTTCCATGTCCAGTTCTAACGGTTGCTTCCTGGCCTGCTTACAGTTTTCTCGAGGCAGGTCAGGTGGTCTGGTATTTCCATCTCTTTCAGAATTTTCCACATTTTATTGTGATCCACACAGTCAAAGGCTTTGGCATAGTCAATAAAGCAGAAATAGATGTTTTTCTGGAACTCTCTTGCTTTTTTGATTGATCCAGTGGTTTGGCAATTTGATTTCTGGTTCCTCTGCTTTTTCTAAAACCAACTTGAACATCTGGAAGTTCACAGTTTGCATATTACTGAAGCCTGGCTTGGAGAATTTTGAGCATTACTTTACTAGCGTGTGAGGTGAGTGCAATTGTTTGGTAGTTTGAGCATTCTTTGGCATTGCCTTTCTTTGGGGTTGGAATGAAAACTGACCTTTTCCAGTTCTGTGGCCACCGCTGAGTTTTCCAAATTTGCTGGTATATTGAGTGCAGCATTTTCACAGCATCATCTTTTAGGATTTGAAATAGCTCAACTGGAATTCCATAACCTCCACTAGCTTTTTTCATAGAGATGCTTCCTAAGGCTCACCTGACTTCACATTCCAGGATGTCCAGCTCTAGGTGAGTGTGAGTGATCACACCTTCATCATTATCTAGGTTGTGAAGTTCTTTTTTGTACAATTCTTCTGTGTATTCTTGCCACTTCTTCTTAATATCTTCTGCTTCTGTTAGGTCCATACCATTTCTGTCCTTTATTGAGCCCATCTTTGCATGAAACGTTCCCTTGGTATTGCTAATTTTCTTTAGTAAACTATTAAAAAAATTTTAGTCTAACTATGTGTGATAAGTATAATATACAATGAACAGGTAGAATTTATCTTGGGAATTCCAGGTTGATTTCATAGATGAAAACTTAATGTAACTCAACATTAACAGAATAAAGGAGAGAAAAATAAGCCTCCTGCTTCAGGAAGAAGAAAAAAGTGCAATTGACAAAATTTAGCCTGTAATTAATTAAAAAAAAACACCTAAATAAAAATAGAAGTCAACTGATAAAAGGTGTTTTTAAAAAATATAAATTTATTTAAATTGGAGGTTAATTACTTTACAATATTGTGTTGGTTTTGCCATACATCAATATGTACAGTTAACATCATACTCAGTGGTGAAAGATTGACTTCATATTCCCTATGATCAGGCTCCATCCCCACCACATTCATTCAGCCTTGCACAAGAAGTCCTTGCCAGGGACACCCCGGCGATTCAGTGGTTAAGACTCTAGGCTTCCAGTGCAGGGGCCATGGGTTCCATCTGGTCAGGGAAACTGAGACCCCACATGCTGTGCCTGCTGCTGTGCCAAGTCGCTTCAGTTTGTCTCTAACTCTTTGCAATCCTATGGACTGTTGCCTGCCAGGCCCTCTGTCCATGGGATTCTCCAGGCAAGAATAGCAGAGTTGGTGGCCACGTCCTCCTCCAGGGGACCTTCCTGATCTAAGGATTGAACCCTTGTCTCTTATGTCTCTTGCATTGGCAGGTGGGTTCTTTGCCACTAGCCCCACATGCTGTGAGGCACAGCTGAAAAAATAAAGTCCTTGCCAGGCTAGCCAGTGCAAAAAAAGCCAGGCAGCAATAGAAGGCTTTTTTCTTTTTTTTTTTTGGAAACAAATTTTTTTTTTTTAACAGATGACATGACTGTGTAGAAATTCCTAAGTGAAAGTCATGCAGTCGTGTCATACTCTTTGTGACCCCATGGACTGTGCAGTCCATGGAATTCTCCAGGCAAGAATACTGGAGTGGGTAGCCTTTTCCTTCTCCAGGGGATCTTTCCAACCCAAGGATCGAACTCAGGTCTCCCGCATTGCAGGCGGATTCTTTACCAACTGAGCTATTGGGGAAGCTAAAAATCTTAAGGAATCTCTAAAATTTATATTAAAGCTAATGAGTGAATTAAAGCCACAGCTTATAAGGTTAGTATACAACACCGCTTGTATCTCTATACATACTATTTCTATATATTGAAAATTTAGAAAATGAAAAAATTTTAATGTCATTATATTTATATACTAGCATCAAAATCATGAAATCGCAAAACCTATTCACTGAAAATTACAAAACACCTGTGACAGAAATTAAAATTTAAAGAAAAATATTTAACTCATGGATTTAAGGACCCAATATTGTTAAGATGTTAGTTCTTCCCAAATTAATAGCCGATCCAGTCAAAAATCCCAGCTACTTATTTTGTAGAACTGGACAAGCTGATCCTAAAATGTATCAGAGGCCTACCGTAGATTAAGATTTAAACAAGAAGAAATTTGAAGGACTTCAGTCTTATAGAACGAGAGTATGTAGGACAGTATCGTATTGGTCTATGTTTTGATAAATAGATATATAGAAGAAAATAGAGTCCAGAAATATGTCCCACAAATATGGTCAACTGATCGTCAAAAAAGGGGCCAAGAGGAAAGGATAGTCTTTTTAAATAACAATGCTAGTGCAGTTAGATATTAGATATAGGACAAAATAAATCTCAGTACTTCCCTCATATCCTACACACAAAAAGGCTCATAGACCAAAATGTAAATATTAAAACTATTAAACTTCTAGAAAAAAGCATAGTTGAAAACGTTCATGATCTCAGGATAGGGAAAGATTTTTGATAGGTGGCAAAAATTTTTGATAGGTAACAAAAAGTGAACACATGTATACCTGTGGCGGATTCATGTTGATGTATGGCAAAACCAATACAATATTGTAAAGTAATTAACCTCTAATTAAAATAAATTTATATTAAAAAGTTATTGATGAATTCAGTTCAGTTTGGTCACTCAATCATGTCCAACTCTTTGCAACACCATAGACTGCAGCAAGCCAGGCTTTCTGGTCCATCACCAACTCCCAGAGCTTGCTCAAACTCATGTCCATCGAGTTAGTGATGCCATCCAACCTTCGCATCCTCTGTCATCCCCTTCTCCTGCCTTCAATCTTTTCCAGCATCAGGGTCTTTTCAAATGAGTCAGTTCTTCGAATCAGGTGGCCAAAGAATTAGAGTTTCAGCTTCAACATCAGTCCTTTCAATGATTATTCAGGACTGATTTCCTTTAGGGTTGACTGGTTGGATCTCCTTGCAGTCCAAAGGCCTCTCAAGAGTCTTCTCTAAGTCCATAGTTCAAAAGCACCAATTCTTCTGCACTTAGCTTTCTTTATAGTCCAATTCTCACATCCATACATGACTACTGGAAAAACCATAGCTTTAACCTGATGGATGTTTGTTGGCAAAGTAATGTCTCTGCTTCTTAATTGCTGTCTAGGTTGGTCATAGCTTTTCTTCCAAGGTGCAAGCATCTTTTAATTTCATGGCTACAGTCACCATCTGCAGTGATTTATTCCATCAAAATTTGAAATGTTTGCTCTTCAAAGGACATTTAAGAATATAAAAAAGCAAGTCATAGACTCACAATATGCTAATAATATATACAAGTTTATACAAATATATTAACAATACATGTATCTGGCAAAAGACACATAGAACATATATAAAGAATTTTGTAACTCAATAATTAGAGGACAACCCAACCTTATAGAGATGGAAGCAAATTAATTAAATGTTTAACAAAAGAATATATAGGAATAATCAAACGCATATGTAAAGATGCCTAACACTATTAGTTAACAAGAAAATGCAAGTTAAAATCCTCATGAGATACACTATACATCCATCATAATGGATAACATGAAGGACAATACCAAATATGAAAGATATGGCTCAGCTGCAGCTCTCATTGATGCTCTGGGAATATAAAACGGTAAGGCCTTTCTAGAAAATATTTTGGCTCTTTTACATAAAGTTAAACATTTATTTACCCTAAAACAGGGGCGTCTACTTCAAAGTATTTACCAAGAGAAATGAGAACATTTGTATACACTTATTACACACATTATAAGAATGTGGAGCAGCCGTGAGGAGATACCCCATGTCCAAGGTCAGGAACTGTGGCTATGCTTTGATGGACCGTCTAAGAGTAGATACCCCTCTTTCAAGGTCAGAGAAACTCCAGCAGGACGGTAGGCACTGGAGTGGATTTGAGGAGATACCCAACATCAAAGGGCAAAGGAGAAGCCTCAGCAAGGTGATAGGAGGGGCGAATTAGCATTTAGAATCAAACCCCATTCCAGCCAGAGATGCTCAGAGGGCTCAAACAAACCTTTTGTACACCAGGACCCAGGGAACCCACAGAGACTGAGACAGAACTGTGTCTGAGCATCTCCTGTGGAGGTACGGGTCAGCAGTGGACTGTCACAGGGACAGGGGCTCTGGGTGCAAAGACTTGGGTGTGGCATGAGCCCTCTTGGAGGAGGTCGCCATTAACCCTACCATAGAGCTGCCAGAACTTACACAGGACTTGGAAATAGACTCTTGGAGGACACAAACAGAACCTTGTGCACCAGGACCCAGGAGAAAGGAGCAGTGATCCCACAAGAGACTGACCTCGACTCGCCTGTGAGTGTCCAGAAGTCTCCAGTGGAGGGGTGGGTTGGTGGTGGCCTGCTGCAGGGTTGGGAACACTCAGGGTAGCAGTACATGTATAGGACCTTTTGAAGGAGGTCACCATTATTTTCATTACCTCCACCATAGATTGACCCCAGGTAAACAGCAGGGAGGGAACACAGCTCCACTTACCAACAGAAAACTGGATTCAAGATTTACTGAGCATGGCCCCCACCCATCAGAACAAGACCCAGTTTCCCCCTCAGTCAGTCTCTCCCATCAGGAAGCTGCCATAAGCCTCTTATCCTTCTCCATCAGAGGGCAGACAGACTGAAAACCACAACCACAGAAAGCTAATCAATCTAATCACATGGATCACAGGCTTGTCTAACTCAACGATATTATGAGCCATGCCACGTGGGACCACACAAGACGGATGGGTCATGTGGAAAAGGGAATAGCAAATCACTTCAGTATTCTTGCCTTGAGAACCCCATGAATAGGACACTGAAATGATGGGACACTGAAAGATGAACTCCCCAGGTCAGTAGGTGCCCAATATGCTACTGGAGATCAGTGGAGAAATAATTCCAGAAAGAATGAAGAGACAGAGCCAAAGCAAAAACAACACCCAGTTGTGGATGTGACTGGTGATGAAAGCAAGGTCCAATGCTGTGAAGAGCAATATTGCATAGGAACCTGGAATGTTAGGTCCATGACTAAAGGTAAATTGGAAGTGGTCAAACAGGAGATGGCAAGAGTGAAAGTTGGCATTTTAGGAATCAGCGAACTAAAATGGACTGTAATGGGTGAATTTAACTCAGATGTCCATTATATCTACTACTGTGGGCAAGAACCTTTAGAAGAAATGGAGTAGCCATCATGGTCAACGAAAGAGTCCGAAAGGCAGTACTTGGATGCAATTTCAAAAACGACAGAATGATCTCTGTTCATTTCCAAGGCAAACCATTCAAGGTCACTGTAATCCCAGTCTATGCCATGACCAGTAATGCTGAAGAAGCTGAAGTTGAACAGCTCTATGAAGACCTATAAGACTTTCTAGAACTAACACCCAAAAAAGATGTCCTTTTCATTATGGGGCACTGGAATGCAAACGTAAGATGTCAAGAAACACCTGGAGTAACAGGCAAATTTGGCCTTGCAGAATAGAATGAAACAGGGCAAAGGCTAATAGAGTTTTGCCAAGAAGATGCACTTGTCATAGCAAACACCCTCTTCCAGCAACACGAGACAAGGCTCTACACAAGGTCATCACCAGATGGTCAACACCGAAATCAGATTGATTGATTAAATTCTTTGCATCCAAAGATGGAGAAGCTCTATACAGTTAGCAAAGACAAGATGAGAAGTTGACTATGGCTCATATCATGAACTCCTTATTGTCAAATTCAGACTTAAATTGAAGAAAGTAATGAAAACCACTAGACTATTCAGGTATGACTTAAATGCCTTACGATTATACAGTGGAAGTGAAAAATGGATTTAAGGGACTAGATCTGATAGACAGAGTGCCTGATGAACTATGGTTGGAGGTTCATGACGTTGTACAGGAGTCAGGGATCAAGACCATCCCCAAGAAAAAGAAATGCAAAAAGGCAAAATGGCTGTCTGAGGAGGCCTTACAAATAGCTAAGAAAGAAGAGAAGCAAAAAGCAAAGGAGAAAAGGAAAGATATACCCGTTTGAATGTAGAGTCCCAAAGAAGAGAAAGGGGAGATAAGAGAGCTTTCCTCAGTGATCAGTGCAAAGAAATTGAGAAAAACAACAGAATGGAAAAGACTAGAGATCTCTTCAAGAAAATTAGAGTTATCAAGGTAACATTTCATGCAAAGATGGGCTCCATAAAGGACAAAAGTGGATGAACATAACAGAAGCAGAAAATACTAAGAAGAGGTGGCAAGAATACAAAAGAAACGACCAAGATAATCACGATGGTGTGATCACTCACCTAGAGACAGATATCCTGGAATGTGAAGTCAAGTGGGCCTTAGAAAGCATCACTATGAACAAAGCTAGTAGAAGTGACAGAATTCCAGTTGAGCTATTCCAAATCTTAAAAGATGATGCCATGAAAGTGCTGTACTCAATATGCAACTCTGGAAAACTCAACAGTAGCCACAGGATTAGAAAAGGTCAGTTTTCATTCCAATCCCAAAGAAAGACAATGCCAAAGAATGCTCAAACTACCGCACAATTGCACTCATCTCACATGCTAGGAAAGTAATGCTCAAAATTCTCCAAGCCAGGCTTCAGCAATATGTGAACCATGAATTTCCAGATGTTCAAGCTGGTTTTAGAAAAGGCAGAGGAACCAGAGATCAAATTGCCAACATCCGCTGGATCATCGAAAAAGCAAGAGAGTTCCAGAAAAACATCTACTTCTGCTTTATTGACCATGCCAAAGCCTTTGACCATGTGGATCACAATAAACTGTGGAAAATTCTGAAAAAGATGGGAATACCAGACCACCTGACTTGCCTCCTGAGAAATCTGTCTGCAGGTCAAGAAGCAACAGTTAGAACTGGACATGGAATAACAGACTGGTTCCAAATAGGAAAAGAAGTACGTCAAGGCTGTATATTGTCAGTCTGCTTATTTAACGTCTATGCAGAGTACATAATGAGAAACTCTGGACTGGATGAAGCACAATCTGGAATCAAGATTGCCAGGAGAAATATCAATAACCTCAGATAATCAGATGACACCACCCTTACAGCAGAAAGTGAAGAAGAACTAAAGAGCCTCTTGATGAAAGTGAAAGGGGAAAGTGAGAAAGTTGGCTTAAAGCTCAACACTCAGAAAACTAAGATCATGACATCTGGTCCCATCACTTCACGGCAAATAGATGGGGAGACAGTGGAAACAATGTCAGACTTTATTTGAGGCACTCCAAAATCACTGCAGATGGTGACTGCAGCCATGAAATTAAAAGATGTTTACTCCTTGAAAGAAAAGTTATGACCAACCTAGAGAGCATATTAAAAAGCAGAGACACTACTTTGCCTTCGAAGGTCTGTCTAGTCAAGGCTATGGTTTTTCCAGTAGTCATGTATGGATGTGAGAGTTGGATTATAAAGAAAGCTGAGCACCAAAGAATTGATGATTTTGAACTGTGGTGTTGGAGAAGACTCTTAAGAGTCCCTTGGACTGCAAGGAGATCCAACCAGTCCATCTGAAGGAGATCAGTACTGACTACTCATTGGAAGGACTGATGTTGAAGCTGAAACTCCAATACTTTGGCCACTTGATTTGAAGAGCTGAACTCATTTGAAAAGACTCTGATGCTGCAAAAGATTGAAGGTAGGAGGGGAAGGGGATGACAGAGGATGAGATGGTTGGATCGCATCACCGACTTAATGGGCATTAGTTTGAGTAAACCCCAGGAGTTGGTGATTGATAGGGAGGCCTGGCATGCTACAGTCCATGGCTCAGTCCATGCAAAGAGTCAGACATGACTGAACTGAACTGATTATACACATCTGTTCAAGGCAATCTTACTCATAATAGTTAAAAACTGGAAACAAACCAAATGTCTATCAACAGAATGATAAATAGCAGAGTAGTCATACAGATAAATAGTACTCAGTGAACTACTGATAGGTGAAAAAGCATGAATGGGTCTCAGAAATGTTATGATGAAGAAGAAAAGTTACACACTTAGATAAAGGCACAAATGGTACATATTGCATGTTGTTATTGTTCAGTCACTCAGTCATGTTCAACTCTTTGTGACCCCATGGACTGTAGTATGCCAGGCTTCTCCATCCTTCACTGTCTCCCAGAGTTTTCTCAAACTCAAGTCCATTAAGTCAGTGGTGCCATTCAAACATATTATCCTCTTTTACCCCCTTCTCCTCCTGCTCCCAATCTCCTACATCATCAGGGTCTTTTCCAATGAGTTGTTTTCATATCAGATGGCCAAAGCATGGGACCTTCAGCTTCAGCATCAGTCCTTCTAATGAATATTCTGTGTTGATCTCCTTTAGGATTGAGTAATTGGATCTCCTTGCTATACAAGAGACGCCCAAGGGTCTTCTCCAGCAACACAGTTCAGAAGCATCAATTCCTCATGGTTCAGCCCTCTTTGTGGCCCTCTTTAACTCTCACATGCATACACAACCACTGGAAAAACCATGGCTTTGACTGTACAGAACTTTGTCATTGCACGAATGTCTCTGCTTTATACACTGTCTAGGTTTGTTATGGCTCACCTGAGAGCTCACTTGGTAAAGAGTCCACCTGCAATGCGAGAGGCCTGGGTTCGATCCCTGGATTCGGAAGGTCCCCTGGAGAAGGGAAGGCTACCCACTTCAGAATTCTGGCCTGGAAACCATGGACAGTAGACCTTGGAGTCACAGAGTCAGACATGACTGAGTGACTTTCACTTTTACTTCAAGTTTGTCATAGATTTTGTTCCAAGGAGCAAGGATCTTTTAATTTTGCGGCTGCAGTCACCATCTGCAGAGACTTGGGAGCCCAAGAAAATAAAGTCTGTCACTGTTTCTATTTTTACCTCATCTATCTGATATGAAGTAATGGGACCGGATGCCATGATCTTCATTTTTTGAACGTTGAGTTTTAAGCCAGCTTTTCCACTCTCCTCTCTCACTTTCATTAAGATGCTCTTTAGTTCCTCTTTGCCATTAGCGTGGTTTCATCTGCATATATGAAGTTACTGATATTTGTCCCAGCAATCCTGATTCCAGCCTGGGATTCACTCAGCCCCGCATTTCACATGATGTACCTTGCACGTAAGTTAAATAAGCACGGTGACAGTTTACAACATTGACATACTCCTTTCCCAATTTGGAACTATTTTTTCCATGTCAGGAAAAAAAAATAGTTCTAACTGTTGCTTCTTGACCTACATATAGGTTTCTCAAGAGGCAGGTAAGATGGTCCAATATTCCCATCTCTTTAAGAATTTCCACACTTTTCTCTGATCCACACAGTCAAAGGTTTTAGCATAGCCGATGAAGCAGAAAAAATGTTTTTCTGGAATTCCCTTGCTTTTTCTATGATCCAATGATGTTTCAGTTTGATCTCCAGATCCTCCGCCCTTTCTAAACCCATATTATACAACTGAAAGTTCTCAGTTCATGTACTTTTGAAGCCTAGCTTGAAGGATTTTGAGCATTACTTTGCTTGCATGAGAAATTAGTGCAATCGTGCAGTAGTTTGAACATTCTTTGGCACTGCCTTTCTTTGGGATTGGAATGAAAACAGACCTTTTCCGACTGTGGCCACCGCTGAGTTTTCCAAATTTGTTGGCATGTTGAGTGAAGCACTTTAAAGCATCATCTTTTAGGATTTAAAATGTTGTTCAGTTACTCAGTCGTGTCCAACTCTTTTTGACTCCTTGGACTGCAACACGCCAGGCTTTCCTGTCTATCACCATCTCCCGGAGCTTGCTCAAACTCATGTCCATTGAGTCAATGATGCCATCCAACCATCTCATTCTCTGTCTTTCCCTTCTCTTCCTGCCTTCAATCGTTCCCAGCATCAGGGTCTTTTCTATGAGCTGGCTCTTTGCATCCAGTAGTCAAAGTATTGGAGCTTCATCTTCAGCGTCAGTCCTTCCAATGAATATTCAGGATTGATTTCCTTTAGGATTGACTGGTTGGATCTCCTTGCAGTCCAAGGGACTCTCAAGAATCTTCTCCAACACCACAGCTCAAAAGCATCAATTCTTCAGCGTTCAGCCTTCTTTATGGTCTGACACTCACATCTGTACATGACTACTGGAAAAATTATTGCTTTGACTATACAGACCTTTGTCTCTGCTTTTTAATACACTGTCTAGGTTGTCATAGCTTTTCTTCCAAGGAGCAATCACATTTTAATTTTCTGGATGCAGTGATTTTGGAGTCTATAGTGATTTTGGAGCCCAAGAAAATAAAGTCTGTCACTCTTTCCATTATTTCCCCATCTATTTGCCATGCAGTGTGGGACCAGATGCCATGAGCTTCATTTTTTTTGAATGTTGAGTTTTAAGCCAGCTTTTTCACTCCCCTCTTTCACTTTCATCAGGAGAATCTTGTTTCTCTTTGCTTTCTGCCATAAGTGTGGTGTCATCTGCATATCTGAGGTTATTGATATTTCTCTCAGCAATATTGATTCCAGCTTGTGCTTCTTCCAGTCCAGCATTTCACATGATGTACTCTGCATAGAAGTTAAGTAAGCATGGTGACAATATAGAGCCTTGATGTACTTCTTTCCCAATTTGGAACCAGGATTTGAAATAGCTCAGCTGGAATTTCATCACCTCCATTAGTTTTGTTTGTAAAATTGCTTCCTAAGGCCCACTTGGCTTCACACTTTAGGATGTCTGGCTCTAGATGAGTAACCACACCATAATGGATATCTAGGTCATTAATGTATTTTTGGTACAGTTCTTCTGTGTTTTCTTGCCACCTCTTCTTAATCTCTTCTGCTTTTGTTAGGTCCTTATCATTTCTGTCCTTGATTGTGCCCCACTTTGCATGAAATGTTTCCTTTATATCTCTAATATTCTTGAAGAGTCCTCTAGTCATTCCCATTCTATTGTTTTCCTCTATTTCTTTGCATTGTTCACCCAAGAAGGCTTTCTTATCTCTCCTTGCCATTCTTTGGAACTCTGCATTTGGGTGGGTATATTTTTCCCTTTCTTTTTCCCCTTTCACTTCTCTTCTTTTCTCAGCTATTTGTAAGGCCTCCGCAGACAACCATTTTGCCTTCTTGCATTTCTGTACTTTGGGGATGGTTTTGGTAACTGCATCCTATACAATATTATGAACCTCCATCGATAGTTCTTCAGGCACTCTTTCTATTCAATTTAATCCTTTGAATCTACTGGTCACTCCCACTGTATAATCATAAGGGATTTGATTTAGGTCATACCTGGATGATCTAGTGGTTTTCCCTACTTTCTTCAATTTAAGTCTAACTTTTGCAATAAGGAGCTCATAATCTGAGTCATTGTCAGCTCTGGTCTTGTTTTCACTGACTTACAGAGCATTTCCATCTTTGGCTGCAAACAGTATGATCAATCTGATTTCAGTGTTGACCATCAGGTGATGTCCACGTGTAGAGTCATCTCTTATGTTGTTGGAAGAGGGTTTTTGCTATGACCAGTGTGTTCTCTTGGCAAAGCTCTATTAGCCTTTGTCCTGCTTCATTTTGTATCCAAGACCAAACTTGCCTGTTATTCTAGATATATCTTGATTTCATATTGTTTCATTATAGTCCCCTATGATGGAAAGGACACCTTTTATGGTTTTAGTTCTAGAAGGTCTTGTAGGTCTTCATTAAACTGTTCAACTTCAGCCTCTTCATCATTAGTGGTTGGGGCATAGACTTGGATTACTGTGATATTGAATAGTTTGCTTTAGAAATGAGCTGAGATCATTCTGTTCTTTTTGAGACACATATAATTTCATTTATATCACATTCTAAATATTAAAATTTATCTGTAATGATAGCATATCTGTGGTTGCTCAGGGCATGGGGTTTTCTGGAAATAAACACTAGGGTACCTTTGGGAGGTGATGGTAACGTTATGCATCTTGATTGTGCTACCTAGGTGTGTACATTTTAAAAACTCATTGAACTGGTACAGTTTAAAGGGTCCATCTTATTGAGTGTATTTCATACCTCAACACAGTCTTTTTAAAAAACTCTTTGAATAACCAAATAAAATTACTGTTCTGTTTGAACCTTGAACTAAATGTTCAAATTTCTTTTATTGGAGAACATTTAGCAGCTTTAAAAGAAACAGGGTTTGTTTCTTTTTATCAAAAGTTTCTAAGAAAGACACACGATGGCGATGTTACATCAAGGAAGCATGTGTGCTTGGCCTCTCAAGTCAAGTCCTGAGCTCAGTAATCTTTTTATGGGCTTTTAGGAGTCTGGAAAATCCCATGGACAGAGGAGCCTGGTGGGCTGCAGTCCATGAGGTTGCTATGAGTCGGACATGACTAAGCGACTTCACTTTCACGTTTCACTTTCACGCTTGGAGAAGGAAATGGCAACCCGCTCCAGTGTTCTTGCCTGGAGAATCCCAGGGACCGTGGAACCTGGTGGGCTGCCGTCTATGGGTTCGCAGTGACTTAGCAGCAGCAGGAGTCTTATCTAATATATATGGTCATTGTCTACATTCAGTAACACGAACATATTTTTTAAATATCTTGAAAACTTTTAAAATTCTTCTAAGATTTAAAAAATTTTCTATTTCTGCCAATAAAAGTCAAAATCATAAATAGTTCACAATCAGTGAGGCTGTTATTAGACAGACATACATACTACAAACTGAACTGTCTGAATTGCCCTGTTGTCTGAGATTTGTCTTATTTCTAGAAAGAGCGCTTATATTTCCGTGATGATATAGTCATCCCTTGGTATCTGCACATGATTGGGCCCCGGAATCCCACGGATACCAAAACCGAAAAGAGGGGGGATCCTCAAGCCTCTTATTTAAAATGTAGATTATAGCACTTGCATGCTATAATCTACACACATCCTCCTTTGTACGTTAAATAAATCTCTAGATAACTTATAGTACCCAATACGACCTAAATGCTATGAAAATACGAAAGGGAAAGTGTTAGTCTCTCAGTAATGTCAGACTCTTTCCAACCCTATGGACTGTAGCCTGCCAGGCTCCTCTGTCCATGGAATTCTCCAGGCAATAAGACTGGACTAGTCATTCCCTTCTCCAGGTTATGAAAATAGTTGTTTATAAACGCTTTGTAAATAGTTCCCAGCTCGCAGAAAATTCAAGTCTTGCTTTTTGGAACTTTCTGGAATTTGTGTTTTTTTGAACATTCTGAATCCTGGTTGGTTGAATCAGAGGATGCACACCCCTTGGATACAGAGGGCTTACTGTACTTGATTTGTAGTTCAGACATTTGACCACTAGAGGGCAGTGCAAACGTGCACATAAATAAAAAACCAGGATGCCCCTTGGAAAAAGGCTGGTGGAATTCTTGGGAGCATGGTGTTTACTGTAGGAACCAATCACATCTTCTACAACAGAGACTAAACCCAGATGATTCGGGAGACCAAGGAGCACTCATTCTACCAGAGGAAAGGGCGAAAATAAATAGATATACATGGCTAGAAAACATCAATTTGATTCAGATTTTTTTGTTGTTGTTGTTTAAAACATTATGTATCAGTAATAAGAGAGTTCCCATCAACGAACTCTCCTGAAGATAACTATAATCTAGACAAGATATGTTAAAAAAAAACCAAAAAAAACTACACGAAGATGTAGCAGAGAGAGGAAAGTCAGCAGATTCTGGAGGGGAGTCGACACTGGAAGGAGAGAAGGTACTTGGTAAATTTCCCGACTTATGACTCTTATCCTGAGGGCAGACCCCAGTCCCAGGGGATAACCCCCTACCCCTATCCCAGGAGGCCGTGCCAAGGGTGCATCCCTGGAGCCCATCCCTGCCGAGGTCACTTCAGTTGTTCATCGATCTCCCTGAGCTTCAATTTGTTCCTGCAGATCATAAAGGAGAGCAAGTCTTTTTCTTGGGGTTCTTTTTGAGGATTAGCAGAAATCCTGTGTGTGAAGTGCCTGGCATGCCATGGTTCGGTGAGTGATTACTTTTTTTTTTTTTTTTTAACTCTGCTTCCCACTTTTCTTTTGTGGTTTATTTGGAATCTTGTGACTAATTCTCAATTTCTGAGGTACAGTCTGGCAGACACCCTCCCATTCAGCTTGAGACTCCCCTCCTGAATTGTTTTCTTATAAAGGGCCGTAAGAAAAGAAGAAAGCTCCTCACAAGAATAGTTTATCTTTTCATCTCCCTTTTAAAACCCAGGTTGGAAGAATACCCTGCCACATTTTTGCAGTGAGTGCTAGTTTACTGGACCCCCCACCCAAAAAAGAAGCCCCCAGGTGCTGGCAGCCTGTAAGGAACTGCAGGAGTTAGCGCTTCCTAGATTATTTCAGAACACTGCCTGTCTCCAGCTTCCTAGCACTCTGCACCCTCCGGCCTTCATCTTAATTCTCTGTGGTTAAGTTTATAGAATTTTGAGTGATCATGTGCCCAGCTTTTCAGAGGACTACAGCCCTTCTCTACTCTGGGCTCACCTCTGGTTCTTCTTGTTCCCACCTGCCCCATTCCATCAACACTCACCACAGGCCTCTCTCCCACCACAGGAGGGAGGGAGCCTCCTACCTGGTTCCCTGCTTTCCTTCCTGCCACCCATTTGCCATTCTCCTCCAGATCCAAGAGTTAAACTATTAAATATGCTTATCAATTTATATTAATCCTTCACTTTAACTTCTCCCATAGCTTATTCAGTTCAGTTCAGTTCAGTCGCTCAGTCGTGTCTGACTCTTTGCTACCCCATGAATCACAGCAGCCAGGCCTCCTTGTCCATCACCAACTCCCAGAGTTCACTCAAACTCATGTCCATTGAGTCCGTGATGCCATCCAGCCATCTCATCCTCTGTCGTCCCCTTCTCCTTCTGCCCCCAATCCCTCCCAGCTTCATAGTCTTTTCCAATGAGTCAACTCTTCGCATGAGGAGGCCAAAGTACTGGAGTTTCAGCTTTTGCATCATTCCTTCCAAAGAACATCCAGGACTGATCTCCTTTAGAATGGACTGGTTGGATCTCCTTGCAATCCAAAGGACTCTCAAGAGTCTTCTCCAATACGACAGTTCAAAAGCATCAATACTTCGGCATTCAGCTTTCTTCACAGTCCAACTCTCACATCCATACATGACTACTGGAAAAACCATAGCCTTGACTGGATGGACCTTTGTTGGCAAAGTAATGTCTTTGCTTTGAATATGCTATCTAGGTTGGTCATAACTTTTCTTCCAAGGAGTAAGTGTCTTTTAATTTCATGGCTGCAGTCACCATCTGCAGTGATTTTGGAGCCCCCCAAAATAAAGTCTGACACTGTTTCCACTGTGTCCACATCCATTTCCCATGAAGTGATGGGACCAGATGCCATGATCTTTGTTTTCTGAATGTTGAGCTTTAAGTCAACTTTTTCACTCTCCTCTTTTACTTTCATCAAGAGGCTTTTTACTTCCTCTTCACTTTCTGCCATAAGGGTGGTGTCATCTGCATATCTGAAGTTATTGATATTTCTTCCTTTTCTTGAAGAGATCTCTAGTCTTTCCCATTCTGTTCTTTTCCTCTATTTCTTTGCATTGATCGCTGAAGAAGGCTTTCTGATCTCTTCTTGCTATTCTTTGGAACTCTGCATTCAGATGCTTATATCTTTCCTTTTCTCCTTTGCTTTTCACTTCTCTTCTTTTCACAGCTATTTGTAAGGCCTCCCCAGACAGCCATTTTGCTTTTTTGCATTTCTTTTCCATGGAGATGGTCTTGATCCCTGTCTCCTGTACAATGTCACGAACCTCATTCCATAGTTCATCAGGCACTCTGTCTATCAGATCTAGTCCCTTACATCTATTTCTCACTTCCACTGTATAATCATAAGGGATTTGACTTAGGTCATACCTGAATGGTCTAGTGGTTTTCGCTACTTTCTTCAATTTCAGTCTGAATTTGGCAATAAGGGGCTCATGCTCTGAGCCACAGTCAGCTCCTGGTCTTGTTTTTGCTGACTGTATAGAGCTTCTCCATCTTTGGCTGCAAAGAATATAATCAATCTGATTTCAGTAGTGTAGTGTCTGTTTTTCAGGGCTCTGAGAATGACACATAATGGAGAAATTACACAAACTACTTCTCTGTGAATTTGTACAAGTCAAGTAATCTGTTGCAGTAAGTTAAAAGCAATTTTCTTTAAAATGATTAGTTTAATGCAGTCTTAAACACTAAAATTTTGCACTTTCAGCTACTTACTCCTTAAAATTCTCTTCAACATTGTCTTTCCCCATTTGTCTTGTATCCTCTTCCTGTTCCTTCTTGGACTCTTGATGATTGTTTTCTTGCTGTGATCACCTCCCAAACGTTGGTAAAACTTCAGTTCAACCCACTCCTCTTTTCACTGACCTCAAGCTCTTCACATTTAATGCACAGACATCACTGTCCCCCACCAAACCCTCTGTATTTTCATTTCAATATTTGATGAACAACATGTACTTTCCAGTCTCTCTAACTTACCACCATCTTCCATATCCAGTTGCCAAGGCTTGTAGTATATATTTTCTTAGAATCTTCCTATCTTTTCTTTCCTCTACATTGTAATTCTACCTCAAATATCTATCATCTCAGGTCTTTCTAAAGCCCAACAATCACTCAAGGTTCACGGTTGCTGGGTTGCAGAAGTCCTGAATTGTTATGTTAGGTCTCTTCAGGATTTATCTCAAGGCCACGCAAGGCCTCTGTATGGTGTGGCCTCTTCACTATTAACAGAGCTCCAGTAAGCTGGTTACACTAAAGCCATAAGGAGTGTAGTAGAATAACTCCAATGATGCTAGGAAATATTTAATAATACAAATAATTTGTAAGAATTTTGGGGGGGGAATGAGAAAGATGATGAAAGATGTGAACCCGGCCTCCGGAAGGAGTGGGGTTGAGACGGAAACCACAGTTGAAGTGGCCTGGGTTCAGATTTCAGCCCCACCACTGGCTTGACACTGGGCAAAATTATAGCTGGAGATAGTGCTATATCCACTTAAAGGCCATTTTAACAGGTAAATAATATTGTATATAAACTTTCCATCCTCGAAACTTGCACCTGGTGGCCTCTAATCAAATCATAAATATTAATACTTACAGACACTGCAGTTCTGCACTTGAAAAGTGAAATATCAATAATTGCTTTAAATAATAGTTTATGGAAATAATAATCAAAATGCCATAAAGAAATGCACTTTATCTGCCAAGGAATAGTGCTGATAGTCATTCTTGAAAGAGCCTGGGATGTCTGGAATAGAGAGAAATTATAGGCGGGTCACCTTACCTTAGAAAGCTCAGGACCATATACAAAATATTGTTTGACATTTAACTTTCTGGGGAAAAAAAGATATTGTCATATGTGGCAAGAAAATTACAGAAGGTTTAGTGTAGAGAAAGAGCATATTGGCCAAGACGGCATGATCAGAGCAAATTAGCCAAGATGGCATGATCAGGCTTTCTCGCCCCACAGCCTCTCGGTTTGGCCCTACGTTTTGTAAATAATGTCCGTGTACCTGCTGAGATCATTTATCGCACTGCACGGGCGCCTCACGAGGCAGTGCTTGGACACCGGCTGTGTGCGGTAGGCCTGCTCAGCTCCACCTGAAAAGCGACAGGAGTTACGCCCATCTCACAATGTGTCGGCTGGGTCAGCAGCAAGAGGAGCGAAAAGAGCACGTCTACCGCTCCAGCTGCTGTGTCAGCCGGGAGAGAGGCTGTGTCCTCCGAGGCTGTGTTATGTAATGTCTGCTGCTGAGGTTGCTGTGCCAGCCAGAAGGGAATAAACGTGTCTGCAGTGGCTGCAGCGCCTCACGTCTTCTTCCGGCCTCTTAGCTTGCGCCTTACCTACCGTGGAATCCGCAAACACTTTGGACAGTGTGAACAGCAAGACAGTTGGCGCTGTAAACAGGATGAAGAGCAACACAGTAGACGTTTATGTTCTTTGAATCAAACAAGTTAAGAGTCAGCTTCTCATCTCTGCCCAGTTACTCCCAGGTTTGAACGCATTTTCCAGTCACTACCAGTTACTTAAGATAAGCATTGGAAGAAGTAGACATGTATAAACCATCCGTATGTTGCCATTCACGGGACCACCAGACTCACCTGGCTGTGAGCTGGGGTGGGAGGGCAGAGATGATTAGGAGCTGCCATTTGTGTCTGCTTCAGGCAACAAAAAGAGATTTTCACTTGTCTGGGGATGGTAGAGATCATTTAGTCCAGCATTTCATTTACTGAAGAGGAAACCCAAGCTCAGCTCAGCTTCTGAATGGCAGAGCCGGCCTGGAGCCCAGTTCTCTCAGCTCCTGGCCCAAGAGTTCCTTCCACTGCACCCCAGCTGCTGCTTTACAGCATTGAGGTTTGAGGATTTTACTTATTCAAATGCAAATGTTTTGTGTGCTTCTTTAATAGGACACTTTTTGTCTTTCCTAACTAGGGTTTGCTGTACTGAGTAAATGAGTATAGAAGTGGAGGTGTTAAAATCATCAACCTTGCATCATTGTTTCCTTTGTTTCTATTTGTAGTATGGAACACTTGCTTCATTTTTGCCCACATCTTGAATCAGAGACAGCAGTACTTATGACTGATGTACTTGTCCTGGTGGCTGTAGTGAGGATAAAATTAATGAAATCAGTGTAGCTCACAGGAAGCTCTTGCCTATCCCCACTCCCACCCCTCCTTTGGGAATTCATCCAAGAGGTTCGCTGAAGGAACTCGTTGCTATGAAACAGTGCTGCAGCTGGGCTCAGCGAGGGGTCTGGGTGGTCTCACAAAACCTAGCAATGTCTGCAGCTTTGAGAAGGCTAGAGATTGAGGGGCCACCCAGCACTCCACCACCGGGATAAATTTCCCATCTGGAATGTTCCCACTGGCTCTGTTCTGACTTCCTGCCCAAGACAGAAACCCTCCTTGGCTTGCATGACCACGGGGAGTGTCGCGCTGGCTGTCGCACCACTACCTACTTGTCCTGATTCTCTTCTAAGGAGTACATCCACCTGCAGGGGCCAGCTCACCACCAGGCACAAAATGGCTCAAGATATGAATCGCGTGAAGTAATTTATGACCAGAATGAGAGGGAATCACACCCAGCTGGGGTGAGAAGGAGGGGTAGGGGTGAGGGGACAGAGAAAGAACAGAGGCTGCAGCTACCAAGGGGAAAAAGAGAGGAGGAGAAACCTACACTGATAACAAGTAAATGTCAATTTGGCTATACTTTTGTTACAATGTTGCAATATTTCCAATTGACTGATAAATGGTCACTGCTCTAAGCGTTTAGGATGCCCTGTCACTCCCGCCACTAATGGCTAACGTCTGTTTCAGTTTAATGATCAGAACCTATGTCTTGCCCTTCCCAGGTGGCGCCAGTGATAAAGAACCCTCCTGTAAACAGAGGACGTGTAAAAGACATGGGTTCAGCCCCTGGGTTAGGAAGATCCCCTGGAGGAGGGCATGGCACCCCACTCCATTATTCTTGCCTGGAGAATCCCATGGACAGAGGAGCCTGGTGGCTATGGTCTATAGGCTCGCAAGGAGTCAGACACAACTAAAATGACTCAGCACACACATATGCCTGTGTCCTAGGCAGTTGATAAATATTTTAAGTGTTCCCCTTAAGAGAACTAATATGGCAGAAGTACACTGTGTGGCAGAAGTACACTTTTTAAAATCTACTTTTAATTATTTCACTTCAGAGAGGAATTTCCATGAGATACCATCTTTTTTTTTCCTATGGAAATACTATTCTAGTTGGCAATTTTTATTGTTTAACAGTGATACTGAAAATTCTGCTTTCATTTTCCTTCCTTGGAAGAAACATCCAGCAGAGAGAACTTTCATCTCAAGCTCCCCTGAGCCATCCTACAGGGCCTACTCCTTAGGAAGGAGGAGAGGTGTGAACCACCAGCCTCCTCTCTGGAGGAACACCAGAGTGCCCCCAAGACATGCCCACTGGGAGAGGAGGGAGGCACACATGAATACTCAGGCCCAGGGCCACTCCTTTCCTGAAATCAATGGCTCACATATATAAGTACAGTTTAGCCATAAATTAATTAACATGGCCTTGCAGTCACTGCCCACATCTTGCAGGGGTCATTGAGATAACCCAGAGCAGCACTCATCCAAAACCCTGCCTTCACCACCCTCCCTCTGCATCCTGGATCTGCCCTCTTGTGGCACAACCATCCCCAACCCCCTCTTCCTCTTCTCATCCCTTTGCCTTACTTTGTAGACTGACAGCCTCTTCTAGCCCTCCCTTCTGCTCCTCCTTCCTCTCAGCTCTAGTTTCTCATTGCTCCATGTTTTGATGATCCATCATTGAAAAAGATCCACATATTATCTGGCAGAAGATGTAAAGTGAAATGAAGAGCACGCAGAGAGAAGTTGTACTCTGGTCTTAGAGAAAGTGATGTACCAATAGAATTGGTTCTTAGGAATCCATTTTGCTTTGAGAAGATTCAGGAAGCTTTGAAAAAGCCCAAACTTTGAAAATGTCCATTTTTATGCATTTCAGAAGCTTAGGATTGACTATCCTAAATTATTATTGCCTATATGAAAATGATGGTGACACATAGAAGGGCAATGCCTCAGGGAGGAGACACATCTGGAATTATTAAATCAGTCATCTGAGCGACCATTTCCTGTGAGTGACATTAGATTAGCTCTAGTGTTGATGAGGGAATCAAGATGGTAAGAAAACACTCTTCAAGCTTCAAACACAACTGTCAACCTGGGTGACTTACCTGTCTGATTTCAGCAACACCTGTAGTCCTTCCTGCCTTGTGCATGTCTTCTGTTTGAATTTTCCATATAATGTTTGAAACTCTTAAGAAACTTAAAAAATAAAAATCACCCATAATTCTAACACTAAAATAACTGTGTTAACTTTTCAGTGTACGATTTTAGCTTTTGTCCATAACCATATGAGTAGCTGTCACCATACTCTTTAAATATCATCTCAAATATGTTTCATGTTATTACATTGTTACCCAAATTACCATTTTAATAGCTAAACATGCCGTTGAACAACTATGTCCTAATTTCTTTAATAATTTCCTTATTGTTAGGTACTTGTTTTTTTTTTAATTAATTCAGTTCAGTTCAGTTTGGCCACTCAGTCCTGTGCGACTCTTTGTGACCCATGAACCACAGCACACCAGGCCTCCCCGTTCATAACAAACTCCTGGAGTCCACCCAAACCCATCTCCATTGGGCCAGTGATGCCTTTCAACCATCTCATTCTCTGTCATCCCCTTCTCCTCCTGCCTTTAATCTTTCCCAGCACCAGGGTCTTTTCCAATGAGTCAGCTCTTTGCATCAGGTGGCCAAAGTATTGGAGTTTCAGCTTCAGCATCAGTCCTTCCAATAAACACCCAACACTGATATCCTTTAGGATGGACTAGTTAGACCTCCTTGCAGTCCAAAGGACTCTCAAGGATCTTCTCCAACACCACAGCTGAAAAGCATCAATTCTTCGGCACTCAGCTTTCTTATAGTCCAAATCTCATATCCACACATGACCACTGGAAAAACCATAGCCTTGACTAGAACGAAGTTTGTTGCCAAAGTAATGTCTCTTTTTTTCAATATGCTGTCTAGATCGGTCATAATTTTTCTTCCAAGGAGCAAGCGTCTTTTAATTTCACGGCTGCAATACCTTCTCCTAATTATTTATATTTAAATGAAACAAAAATGAATATTTTAAATGACAAATGTACAATTCACAAAGAAGATAGACATCATAAATGATTAGATACCTAACAACAAAGAAGCGTAAAGCAAAAATTAGAAGAAATATAAGGGAAAAGAAAAAATATAGTCATAGTGAGACATATTAACATTTCTCTGAGAATTTTTTATAAAGTGCAGAATAAAAACAAGAAAAAGAGCATCTTCATGTCATTATAAAATAAATGATAGATTTCTATTTATATTAATTTATATTAACCTTATATCCTATACAAATATATTTAAAATTTTGTATCTCATAGTACTTTAGTAGATTCCATAGGACATATAGAAAAACTGGCAAAAAGATAAACATTCAGTTCAGTTCAGTTCAGTCGCGCAGTCATGTCCGACTCTTTGCGACCCCATGAATTGCAGCACACCAGGCCTCCCTGTCCATCACCAACTCCCGGAGTTCACTCAGACTCATGTCCATTGAGTCCGTGATGCCATCCAGCCATCTCTTCCTCGATCGTCCCCTTCTCCTCCTGCCCCCAATCCCTCCCAGCATCAAAGTCTTTTCCAATGAGTCAACTCTTCACATGAGGTGGCCAAAGTATTGGAGCTTCAGTTTTAGCATCATTCCTTCCAAAGAAACCCCAGGGCTGATCTCCTTTAGAATGGACTGGTTGGATCTCCTTGCAGTCCAAGGGACTCTCAAGAGTCTTCTCCAACACCACAGTTCAAAAGCATCAATTCTTCGGTGCTCAGCCTTCTTCACAGTCCAACTCTCACATCCATACATGACCACAGGAAAAACCATAGCCTTGACTAGACGGACCTTAGTCGGCAAAGTAAAGTCTCTGCTTTTGAATATACTATCTAAGTTGGTCATAACTTTTCTTCCAAGGAGTAAGTGTCTTTTAATTTCATGGCTGCAGTCACCATCTGCAGTGATTTTTGGAGCCCCCAATAATTAAGTCTGACACTGTTTCCACTGTTTCCCCATNTGGTCACTGCTGAGTTGTCCAAATTTGCTGGCATATTGAGTGCAGTACTTTCACAGCATCATCTTTCACGATTTGAAAGAGCTCCACTGGAATTTCATCACCTCCACTAGCTTTGTTTGTAGTGATGCTTTCTAAGGCCCACTTGACTTCACATTCCAGGATGTCTGGCTCTAGGGGAGAAATCACACCATCCTGATCATCTAGGTCATGAAAATCTTTTTTGTACAGTTCATCTGTGTATTCTTGCCACCTCTTCTTAATATCTTCTGCTTCTGTTAGGTACCTACTATTTCTGTCCTTTATCGAGCCCATCTTTGCATGAAATGTTCCCTTTGTATCTCTAGTTTTCTTGAAGAGATCTCTAGTCTTTCCCATTCTGTTGTTTTCCTCTATTTCTTTGCATTGACCGCTGAGAAAGGCCTTCTTATTTCTCCTTGCTATTCTTTGGAATTCTGCATTCAGATGCTTATATCTTTCCTTTTCTCTTTTGCTTTTCACTTCTCTTCTTTTCACAGCTACTTGTAAGGCCTCCTCAGATAGAAATTTTGCTTTTTTGCATTTCTTTTCCATGAGGATGGTCTTGATCCCTGTTTCCTGTGCAATGTCATGAACTTCATTCCATAGTTCATCAGGCACTCTATCAAGTTCTAGTCTCTTAAACCTATTTTTCACTTCCACTGTATAATCATAAGGGAATTTATTTAGGTCTACCTGAATGGTCTAGTGGTTTTCCCTACTTTCTTCAATTTAAGTCAGAATCTGACTTCCCTGGTGGCTCAGATGGTAAAGCATCAACTTACAATGTGGGAGACCTGGGTTCAATACCTGGTTGGGTATATCTCCTGGAGAAGGGAATTGTAACCCACTCCAGTATTCTCTCCCCACCCTCCAACATAAGCAGCTACAGTCATGGGATCACAAAAACTTTGGACAGGACTGAGCAGGCACACATAGAGCACAGGGCATAAATATAACAATGAATAACTAAATTATTTGGGCTTCCCTGGTAGTTCAACTGTAAAAATCCACCTGCAATGCAGGGGACATGGATTCAAGATGCAGGTTCAATCCCGAGGTCAGGAAGATGCTCTGGAGTAGAAAACAGTAACCCATTCTAATGTTTTGCCTAGGAAATCCTATGGACAGAGGAACCCAGTGGGCTACAGTCCATGGAGTCACAAGAGTTGGACATAACTTAGCAACTAAACCACTCACCACCAAGCACATTAAATGTGGTTCAACATCATCAGTTATTAGTAAACTTGCCAATTAAAATTATAGTGAGTTATTGGTCAAATGGGCCACATGAAAAGCCATCAAATGTTGGATATTGAGACACTGGCTTGATTATGCATTGTTGATAGGAACATAAAATGGTATGTCACTGTGGAATACAGTTTGCTATGTTCTTATAAAACTTAACAAGTACTTACCATAAGATCTAGCAATTGCACTCTGAGGTATTTACTCCATAATAATGCCTGTACATTTCATATAAAAACTTGTACAGTGATATTTTGAATGACTTTATTCATAATGAAAAAGAAGGAAACTGGAAATAACTTAGATATTTTTCAATGAGTGAACTGTTTGATCAAACTATGGTACTATCATATGATGGCATGTTAATCAGCAATATAAAGGAAGAAAATACAGATGCACAGAACAAGTCTCCAGGGAATTGTACTGTGTGAAAAGCTCAACTCTAAAATATTTATACTGCATGACTACAGTATATAACATTCTGGAAATGAGAAAAAATTTTCCACAGAAGTTAAGATTCGTGGTTGCCTATGGTTGGAAACAGGAGCAAAGGCATGAAAGGGAAGTAGGTGTGATTGTAACCAAAATATAAAGAGACAGGACATTTAATTGCAAGGTCTGAAGATGCTGATTATTCAGAATCTAATGAAATTTCTGAGTCTTCAGAAATGGCCAGTACCTTTTCTATAAATACTTATAGAATACTTATAGAATACTATAAAGGTATCACAGGACTCTTTCTCTCACACATGCAAGGCAGGCAATGTGTATCCCCCTCCAGCACCTCCGTCTACAGCATCCCCCTTCCTACTTTCCCTCCAGGTCAGTAGACCTATTAATAGGTTAAGTCCTAGCAGAGCACAGCTGAGGATGTGCTGAGATGAAAAACAAAGAATGAAACAATCAAAGGAGCTATGAGATCTAGCCATGGCAAGGTAAGCATGAAAATGCTTGATCAAGAACAATGGAAGTAAAATTGGAGAGGAGTTTAACACCCTGGTGTATGAACTCATACTACAATGCTCTCAGGTGCAAGGGAAACTGTACTGACTTGAAATTAAACAACTAGAATCACTATGTGGCAGGTGGTGGAAGAATAGATTAAGGGATTAAAGAAATGGACATGCTGAAATAGATGTGCTATGTATAATCAGAAGACCCACTAAATGATTATGCTTCACAAGATCCAGAAGACATACCAGTTACCAAAGCCATAACAAATGTGCTGAGAAGAGAATAAACATGGCTATAAATTTTAACGGTGGTTCTCCTCTAGAGCAGGGATCCCCAGCCTCTGGGATCTAATGCTTGATGATCTGAGGTGGAGCTGATGTGACAATAACAGAAATAAAGTTCAGAATAAATGTTAATGTGCTTGAATCATCCCAAAACCATTCTATCCCAATCTCTGGAAAAACTGTCTTCTATGAAAATATGACCCTGATGCCAGGAAGGTTGGGGACCATTCTTCTAGAATGTAAGACTGACAGGAGAAGCTATTACAGAACCTAGTTCATTCATATCAATAAGATAAATTAACATGAGGTGACTTAAGTCAGGCAGGGTAGGTCCTTAATCCAATGTGCCTGATCTTATAAGGAGAGAAAAGACATAGAGATAAGATCATCACGTGAAAACACAGAGACACAGGTCAGGAGAGAACTCAGTGTGCTGAAGCCCTTGGTAAAACATATGTCATCTAGAGTGTGAAAGACGCTCTATTCTGGTGTAGAGGCCACTCACACGCATAACATTTAGAATTCAAGGGGTTGTGATGGTGGAGGGCCATTCTCTCTTGAGTAAAATATAAATCACCGCATCTCTCATCTCTTGCCATGAAGAAAGCACATTGCCTGGTGGGCCTCTTTAGATTATGTGGGTAGTTTAATCCACTTGCACCTCAGATGTTTTCTGGGCTCATAATATATCAGACAATGCGGATGATTTTCAAGTAGGAATGAGACCCAGAGAAGCAAAGAAAAGAGCAACAGCCCAGGCTACAGTCATACAGTTTAACTGCTTGACCCATAATGTCCAGCAGACCCTACAGTGCTGATGATATCAGAGGGAGAAAATAAAATGTGTGAGTGTGGGGACAATGCCCAGGAAGACAATCACAACTCAGGACAAAGGACAATAGACCCTCCTTAGTTTCCATAATCAGATGAGATTAGCTTCATTCAGAATGCTATCCCCAAAGATTATTTTACAATCTAGCAATCCCCCAGCTGGGTGTTTATCTGAGAAAAATAAAATCAGAATCTTGAAGACATAGTCTCAATTCCATGTTCATTTAATCAGTATTCACATTAGTCAAGATACGGAAATAAATGTTTTTCAGCAATGAATGGATAAAGAAACTGTAATATATATACTATAGAATATTATCCAGCAAGAATAAGGATGAATTCTTGCCATCTGTTTGAACATGGCTAAACCTGGAGGGCATTATACTAAGTGAAATAAGTCAGACACAGAAAGATAGATACTGCATCATCTCACTTATATGTGGACTCCAAAATCATCACATTAATAGAAGCAGAGAGTAGAACAGTGGATGTTAGACACTGGGGGCAGGAGAATATGAGGAGATATTGGTCAAGGGAGATATCTCAGTTATACACAATGAATAAAACAATACTACACTGGTAAATTTGGCAAGAGGGTAGATCTTAAGTGTTAGGAAGAAAGGAAAAAAGAATCAGTAAAGGATAGATGGACTTAGATATCATTATACTAATAAGCCCAAGAAAGACAAATATCATATGATATCACTTATATATGGAATCTATAAAAATGATACAAATGAACATATACCAAACATAAGTAGACAAATAGACAAAGAAAACAAACTTGTGGTTACCAAAGGGGAAAGAGCAGAGGGATAAATTAGGAGGTTGGGGTTAACATATGTACTTTATATAAATAGATAACCAATAAGGACCTACTGTATAGGACAGGGAACTATACTTAATATTTTATAATAACCTATAAGGGAAAAGAATTTGAAAAATGATATATATGTTTATATAACTGAATCATTTTACTGTACACATAAAACTAAATCAACATTGTAGATCAATTATACATCAATAAAAATTAAAAAATAAATACAATGTTAAAAATTAATAAAAGGAAAAGAAAATCTAGGTGAGATGATGGATATAATAATTACCTTGATTGTAATGATTATTTCATATGTATATGTATATCAAATTACCAAGTGATGTACTTTAATATATATAGTTTTAAACTGTCAATTATACTTTCATAAAGCTATGGAAACTGCAGTAAGGTATTATTTCAGACTCATCTAATTCCTCTCCCCCATGCCACATACCCATTCCACCCTCCCAAAACCAAATAAAATAATATCAGGTGTTGGTAAAGCCAGATAAATTAAAATTCACACACTTTGCAAGTGGGGAAGTCATTTATTAACAATTATTTAGGCAATAGTTTTGGCATTAGTAGTAAATATGACTCAGTAATTCTAAACTAAGTATACCTTAGAGAAACTCTTGCCCATACCACTGGAGACATATGCATAAATTAATATATATCAGAAACAAAACTATGCAGGAAATCAAGACAATGTTCAAAATTCAAGCTACACCAGTGAAGGGGCAAAGGAAGCCATAAACTTAGAGGGACACTGAGAGAGATCATGTACTGCTATGCTCTAATCCTTAAATTTGTTACAATCCAATTGCTCACCTGATTAGTATTCATTTACGCATAAATACATTTCTATGTATGGCACATTGTATAATATGAGAATTCAATGGAAGAACTGAGATTTAAATCTAGGGAGAATTACCCAAGAGCCTAGGGTCTTAATCAATAAATATATTTTTATACATATTAGTCAGCTTCCCTTGTGGCTTAGCTGGTAAAGAATCTGCCTGCAATGCAGAAGACCTGGGTTCGATCCCTGGGTTGGGAAGCCCCCTGGAGAAGGGAAAGGCTACCCAGTCCATTATTCTGGCCTGGAGAATGCCATGGACTGTATAGTCCATGGGGTCGCAAAGAGTCAGATATGACTGAGTGACTTTCACTTTCACTATGTATATTAATAAATAAATGAAATTTTTTCTAACAGCAACTTTCCCTTCAAAGCTGTTTTATTTTTATTTTCTTTATGTCATTTTAAAATATGTTTATTGCAGTATAACTGATATACAGAGAATTGCATACACACATTTAACTCACACAGTTTGATGAGTGTGGCCACCAGTAAACACCTTTGCCACCACCACCATCAAGGTCACAGACATATCCAACAGCTCCCAGAGCTTTCCTGCATCCCTGGTTTTTGTTTTGTGCTAAGAATGATTGTTAACCTACAAGCTCATAGTCACCAAGATATGCTTCCACTCCTAAGTTCAATGCCTGACACAGATGAACACTTTGAATGAATCATCTGGAATCCTGACTACAAACCTATATGGGAAGTACAATTTTTATTTTCATTTTACAGGTGGTGAAAGACTGGAGAGGTCACACAAATGAAAAATACAGGAGTCAGGATTCAAGCCCTGCTTCATCTGTCTCTAGAATGATTGTTTCTGAGAATTGTCAGATATTGCCTTTTAAAACACCCAAGATTAATTTTATTTGTATTACTGCCTCTTCATAGATGAAACTACTGATCCATCTGTACAGTTTACCACCAGCGACTCTTTTAGCTCCCACATTCCAGATGTGCCCCATTATATACAGCTGGCTGGGGTACACAGGGTGCAAACAATGAACTCCATCAGGCTATGGCCTTTGTTTGTTTTTTTTTGACAAGCTTTGTTTTGGCTGTGTAAGCAAAAGTTTGTAAAACTGAGATAGGCTACATTTGATAAGTTAAATTAATCTATATCATTTCTGGTTGATATGCAGATGAGGCCACAATGATAGCAAAGTTCCAAGGGACGCTGCCTGGGGTGGCTATTTCCCTGCATCTCATTCCCAAATTCCTTCCTAGGCCCTTTCAGTTCATTGCAAATTGGGCTAATTTTTATATTCATGCACACAGTTCCATTTTATCCTTTATGAGTATCTTGTCTCTAAAGGGATCACAGAAGAAAAGAGAATGAGACTTTTAAAAGCTTCATTGTTATCACTTAGTGGAAAATTTGGGGAACAATTTAATACAGTTGACTCTTCAAACACCCTGAAGTTCTATTTCTGAAATATCAATGAATATTAATAAGACTTCAAATGATTTGCTGGAAAAAACTAGAAAAAAAGGCAACAGATTGCAACATGGTGAAGGTACAGTTCAAAATAAAGAAACAGTTATTTCAGTTTCATATTAGTATATAAACTTTACTAAAGCTCTATCTCCTATACTGACTTTTTTTTTTTTTTTCAAAAACACAAAACCTGAGAGTTCAAAATAAAACCCACAGACTCCCATTAAGTAAGCCTGGGCTTGATGCTTCCAGAGTAGACACCAACAACATACACACAACTACATGGTATAAATTGATGACTTTAGCGGTTAGAAGAGCTTCATTGTGAATTTACCAGGGACTCATTATGTAATTATATGAACTCAGATCCATTTTCTTCTTTTCATCTCCTTTTCTTGGCAACACTTCCTATTTTCACAGGTTAACTTCCCCTCTTTCTTTTCCCCAACCCAACCAAACTTGCCACCATTTCTTTTTGCTGTTATTACCTTTTTAAAAAGGATTTTTAAAATTAATTAATTTTAATTGGAAGATAGTTACTTTACAATGTTGTGGTATTTTTGCCATACATCAACATCAATCAGCCTTGGGTGCACATGTGTCCCCCTCTCCTGAACCCACTTCCCACCTCCCTTCACAGCCCAGCCCACTGAGTTGTCCCAGAGCACCGGCTTTGAGTGCCCTGCTTCATACATCAAACTTGCACTGGTCATTTACTTTACATAGAGTAATATACATGTTTCAACACTATTCTCTCAAATCATCCCACCCTCCCCTTCTCCCACACAGTCCAAAAGTCTGTTCTCACATCTGTGTCTCTTTTGCTGCCTTGCATATAGGATTGTCATTACCATATTTATAAATTCCATATATATGCATTAATATACTGTATCAGTGTTTCTCTTTCTGACTTACTTCACTCTGTTTAAGAGGCTCTAGCTTCATCCACCTCATTAAAACTGACTCAAATGTGTTCTTTTTATAGCTGAGTAATATTTCACTGTGTATATGTACCAGAGCTTCCTTATCCATTCATTTGCCAATGTACATCTAGGTGGCTTCCATGTCCTAGCTATTGAACAGTGCTGCAGTGAACACTGGGGTGCATGTGTTTCTTCCAATTCTGGTTTCCTCAGTGTGTATGCCCAGCACTGGGATTGCTAGGTTGTATGGCTGTTCTATTTCCAGTTTTTTAAGGAATCTCCATACTGTTTTCCACTGTGACTGTACCAGTTTGCATTCCCACAAGCAGTGTAAGCGGGTTCCCTTTTCTCCACACCCTCTTCAGCATTTATTGTTTGTTGACTTTTTGATGGCATGAGATATTTCATTGCAGTTTTGATTTGCAGTTCTTTAATAATGAGTGATGTTGAGCATCTTCTCATGTGATTTCCAAGCAATGCTTTCTCAGAATCAGCTCCTTACTAATAAGGCTCTTTCTACATGATCTCAAAAGTGATAGCAGCATGTCAGCAGCACTGTACTTCCTGGTCCACTTTCACCTGGGGAAAAACCAACCTGCTGTTTCAAAGCTTAACTAAAAACCTTTAGTTGAGTCTCACTGACTCTTATTGACCTTTTCTGGGTCTTGTGACTGTGCATGAGTCTAAGGCTGAGGCCAAGAAGATAACATATTTTGAATGACTTAAGAAAACTGGGGCAAAATTACAGAAATTAGGAGTGAGATCAATTCCACTCATTCATGAACATGACTGAGAAGTTTGGAGCACTGCTAAGAAGAGGAAAGATGAGATGGATAGTAAA
This sequence comes from Aepyceros melampus, assembly GCA_006408695.1. Taxonomy (NCBI): domain Eukaryota; kingdom Metazoa; phylum Chordata; class Mammalia; order Artiodactyla; family Bovidae; genus Aepyceros; species Aepyceros melampus. Next base: position 69,688 of record SJXQ01009546.1, on the reverse strand, counting down.
GAGGCAAGCATCAATGCCCATCACAACACTCATGTGGAGATTCAACTCGACTATGAGAAAACTAAACTATTGCTCTGAGTTTGTCCAAAGTGGGGAAAAGCCAACTTTGTTGGTGGTCCAGTAGCTAAGACAATGTTCCCAATGCAGGGGGCACACGTTCAACCCCTGGTCAAGGAGTTGGAACCCACATGCCACAACTAAGAGTCTGCATTCTGCAACTAAAGATCCTCTATGCCACAACTAAGACCCAACACAGCCAAATTAAAATAATAAATAAAACCAAAAACACAAAATGGGGGAAAATCAGAATTTTGTCTCTGAAGATGGCACAGAGGGATAAAGGGATGGAGTTCAGACCAGTGGCTGCCAATATCACACATCAGGGGCAGTCCTCTACCTTCACTCTAATCAAATATCCATCAATTGTTCAGATTTTGACTGAGTTCAACTATATATAAATAATTTCCCATCACTGAGTTTATTTGAAATAAATAATATTCTAGTGTTTCTAGAATCTTTGCTAGACTCCCTGGTTAGAAGCCTAGCAATCAGATATAAATTGACTCATTTTGGATCCTGGTGAATTGCTTGCATCTGATGACAATGTTAAAAAAAATCCCTCATTTAACACTAGCATTAGTTCTGGGTGTGTGTCTCAGTAGCAAGTGAAGAGAAAAATCAGATCTCTTATATTTGTATATAAAATAGATTCTAGATATTATTACAATTTTATTACATAAATATTATTTCCTATACTTATAACTTTATTATACATACAGTTTTCCCATAACTACCTGGCCACATAGAATATTTAAATTTTAGGTATGTGTTCTCTTGTCACTAAATATAATATAAAGCTTATAGTATCAAAATACTAAGCTTATATATCAAAAGATTATCTGAGAGAAAGAATCTTCATAGAAGGTGCTTAAAGTACATTCAGTGTGTCAATCTCTCCAGAAATTTCTTGAATCTACTTATACAGATAGAGAACAGTATACCGAGGCTACATCATCATACTGTCATATCAACTGTTATTTTCAATGAATTGTGCCATATAATCCCCCTTAATCTTTACTTAGAGTAGAGTAAGAAATAAAAATAATATGCGTTATAATATGTATGCTCAGTTGCTTAGTCTTGACGAACTCTTTCCAACTGCATGGACTGTAGCCAACCAGGCTCCTTTGTCCATAGAATTCTCCAGACAAGAATACTAGAATGGGTGGCCATCTCCTCTTCCAGGAGATCTTCCCAACCTAGGGATCAAACCTGTGTCTCTTGCATTGGCAGGCAGATTCTTTACCACTGAGCCACCTGGGAAGCCCTCAAAATAAATATAATAGCAATAAATAGAAACTGTGTCATTGTATCCTCTTTTAGAATGTCAGATATGATACTCCATACGACTGTCTACTTTATAATAATTTTCAGAAAAGTTTCCCTCTTATTGACTACCAAGAAGAGTTGGGCTTCTAAACAGTCCTTCAGTTGTGCCCTACTCTTTGTGACCACATGGACTGCAGCACGCCAGGCTACCATCACCAACTCCTGGAGCTTGCTCAAACTCATGTCCATCAAGTCAATGATGCCATCCAACCATCTCATCCTCTGTCATCCCCTCTCCTTCCATCTTCAATCTTTCCCAGAATCAGGGTCTTTTCCAATGAGTTAGTTCTTTGCATCAGGTGGTCAAAGTACTGAAGTTTCAGCTCCAGCATCAGTCCTTCCAATGAATATTCAGGACTGATTTCCTTGGATTGACTGGTTTGATCTTGCTGTTGAAGGGATTCTCAAGAGTCTTCTCCAACACCGCAGTTCAAAAGCATCAATTTTTCGGTGCTCAGCTTTCTTTATAGTCCAACTCTCACATCCATACATCACTACTTGAAAAGCCATAGCTTTGACTAGATGGACCTTTGTCAGCAAAGTAATGTCTCTGCTTTTTAATATACTCTCTAGGTTGGTCATAGCTTTTCTTCCAAGGAGCAAGCATCTTTTTCTTCCATGTCTGCAGCCACCATCTGCAGTGATTTTGAAGCCCAAGAAAATAAAGCCTCTCACTGTTTCCATTATTTCCCCATCTATTTGTCATGAAGTGATGGGACAGATGCCATGGTCTTAGTTTTCTGAACACTGAGTTTTAAGCCAATTTTTTCACTCTCCTATTTCACTTTCATCAAGAGGCTCTTTAGTTCTTCTTTGCTTTATGCCATAGGGTGATGTCATCTGTATATATAAAGTGATTGATATTTCTTCCAGCAGTCTTCATTCCAGCTTGTGCTTCATCCAGCCTGGCATTTTGCATGATGTACTCTGCATATAAGTTAAATAAGCAGAGTGACAGTATACAACCTTGACGTACTCCTTTCCCAATATGGAACCAGTCTTGTTCCCTGTCCAGTTCTAACTGTTGCTTCTTGATCTGCATACAGAGGAGGCAAGTAAGGTGGTCTGGTATTCCCATCTCTTGAAAAATTTTCCACAGTTTGTTGTCATCCACACAAAGACTTTGGCATAGTCAATAAAGCAGAAATAGATGTTTTTCTGGAACTCTCTCACTTTTTTGATGATTCAATGGATGTTGGCAATCTGATCTCTGGTTCCTCTGCCTTTTCTAAATCCAGCTTGAACATCTGGAAATTCATGGCTAACATACCGTGGAAGCCTGGCTTGGAGAATTTTGAGCATTACTTTGCTAGTGTGAGATGAGTAAGATTGAGTGGTAGTTTGAACATTCTTTGGCATTGCCTTTCTTTGGGATTGGAATGAAAATTGACCTTTTCCAGTCCTGCGGCTACTGCTGAGTTTCCCAAATTTGCTGACATATTGAGTGCAGCACTTTCACAGCATCTTTTAGAATTTGAAATAGTTCAGCTGGAATTCCATCACTTCCACTAGCATTGTTAGCAGTGATGCTTCCTAAGGCCCACTTGACTTTGTATTCCTAAATGGTATGTATATTTATTTTTTTTTAGTTTGGACCCTGAAATCTGCATAACTAATACATTTTCTCTCTTCTGCCAAAAGATGAAATCCAAATTTTTCACTCACCTGTAAGCAAATATATTGATCAAGGATAACAATTAATGAAAAATTCTGTCATTAATCCTCCTTTCTGACCCCACCCAGATGCTACTAACCATACATGGCACTACTTCCCATGAAATGTGGAATAAGAATTCTTCTCAACATAGTATCGAGGCAGTGTTGGAAGTCCAGGGCTAGTCAGTCTTTCTGTGTAGACAGATTGCTAATATTTTTTTTGTGAGTATGCTGATATCTCTAAGGCACACTGATATGATGGTACTCATAAAGCAGATGAAGGATGGTTAGAATCAATAGAGACTGTTAAGGTAGCTGAGAACATGTAAAGCTTTCATTGGTTCTCCACCTTAAAGGTCCACTTCTGACTCACTTTCTCTTTTCTGTCTCTAAAACTCACAGTACTGAATTTTTTATGTCCTTAAAAAAATAAAACAATAACTTCTAATTTTGTTTTATTTGGCCTTTAGGTGTAAGACATAATTCAGAATGGATCAAAAATGTACCCTAGATAGAACTTACACTATTGCCCAAGCTTCTCACTAAAACTTTGTTGCTGTTCTGTGACATTTCAAAAATAGTAGAATTTGATGAGATGGCCAAGTTTCCAGTGTCCAATTGCCAGTCATGTCAGAGCCTCAGAGCCCAGAGCCAGGAAATAAATAGCAAGCATCTGCCTTTCTGTGCAGTTTTTACAATGAGATATAGCAAGTTCACCTTTGCTTATTTGTAAGGATTTTAGATATGATATAAAGAAAGAAACTGCTCTACTGAAGCATAGGGGAATAGTATACTTCCTGTGTGCAGAGCTTCAGTTTACATTTTACTACACAGAGTTTCCAATATAACTCTCACAGGAATGTAAGATCCCAAAGGGAGGCTGTGGCCTGAAAAATAAGTTGCTGGGCCTCCTTTCTTTAAAATGGGTCCTGCTTGATGATATGGACTCAAAAAGCATTTAATAATAAACATGTATTAGTTAGGGAATTGGAGAAGGCAATGGCACCCCACTCCAGTACTCTTGCCTGGAAAATCCCATGGATGGAGGAGCCTGGTGGGCTACAGTTCCTGGGGTCGCTAAGAGTCGGAGACGATTGAGCAACTTCCTTTGACTTTTCACTTTCATGCATTGGAGAAGGAAATGGCAACCCACTCCAGTGTTCTTGCCTGGAGAATCCCAGGGACAGAGGAGCCTGTTGGGCTGCCGTCTATGGGGTTGCACAGAGCCGGACATGACTGAAGCGACTTAGTAGTAGTAGTAGTAGTAGTAGTTAGGGAATTCTGGCTGAAAATTAAGAGAAAAATCAACTAAGACCAGCTTAAAACCTGTGTATGTTGATTGGATCAAAGATTATACAGTCAAGTAAATCAGAAAGATAAAAATAAATACTGTATGTCAATCCATATATATGGAATCTAAAAAATGTTACAGATGAACCTATTTACAGGGCAGAGATAAAGATGCAGGCATAGAGAACAGACTGTGGACACAGCGGGGGAAGGGGAGGCTGGGACAGATTGGGAGAGCAGCACTGACAGATAGCCACCACTACGGGTATAACAGGAAGCTAGCAGGAAGCTGCTGTGCAGCACAGGGAGCTCAGCTCAGCGCTCTGTGGTGACCTAGAGGTGAGAGATGAGGGGTGGGCCGGAGGCTTAAGAGGGAGGGTATCAGTTCAGGCGCTCAGTCGTGTCCGACTCTTTGCGACCCCATGAATCACACACGCCAGGCCTCCCTGTCCATCATCATCTCCCGGAGTTCACTCAGACTCACGTCCATCCCAGAAAAAAAAACAACAAAAAGAATAACCTTAATGCGAACCTCCTAGATCCTCTCCTTACAACTCACTGGTATGAATTCCCATCCCTGAGTCAATTATCATCAAGGGACATTATTGCTATGAGCCAACCCGTAGATCTTGGCTTCTGAATATAAATTCCACTGTCTTCTGGCATGTGCAAGGGTATATAAAAGTCTGAACACAATAAGCTGTTGTTAGATATGATGAAAAGAAATTTCCATCCACAAGTTAATGCAATTTTTCCTTTCTTCACTGGGTTTAAGAGGGTGCTTGCGAGTATTTCTTCTTAAAACAGACAGAGAAAAATCTCTTTCTGCACACTTAGTTCATCTTAGCTGGACCATTCACAGTAGAAAATTATCATCACACTGTGTTTATATGATTCCCTCTTTCTCTTTTGGAACAAGAGATAGAGTAGAAAGAATAAAAGAGTACTAGTGAATTCACTTTTTTACTAAAAAAGTACAGAGGATGACAGGATGAGATGGTTGGATGGCATCACCAGCTTGATGGACATGAATTTGAGCAAGCTCCAGCAGTTGGTAATGGACAGGGAAGCCTGGCATGTTACAGTCCATGGGGTTGCAAAGAATCAAACGTGATTACGCAACTGGATTGAACTGAAATTCACTTTTTATTCATAAGCTTTTATCTAACTTACTTTTTAACCTGTACAAGGCATAGGTGAGAAATATCCACATAATTAATTCCAAGGAATTGAGAAAGTCCATTTGGCTTTACTGGATTCACTACTAGTATGAATAGCAGTAAACTATGGGGGTTATCTCTGCAGTGACTGTATACATTTTTCATTATAATTTGTCTCATACTGTCATCCTCCCAAACATTTCCTAACAACCAAAACAGAACATATTTTATACACAGATTACTTCAAAATAAAAACTCCCTTTAGAATAAAATATAATTAAATTATTTGGTCCTTTGAGCATAATAGATATTAACTCACCCCAAGATTCGACATAACAGTTATCTCAGAAGAAAGTAACTAGGTAGCTGAATCTAAAAGTCTTCTCCTAAAATATTCAAGTTGGTTCATAACCTCTGTGTTTATTATTCTAAAGCCCAAAACAAAGTAAAATTATAGCAAATTTTGCTAAAAACATCTTAAGGATAAAATTATGTAGCATGATACAGACAGAAGTGAAGTTACCCTCACTCACTTTACCTTGAGTCTCATGTATAGCAAGTAGCATCTCGAGTTCACCTGGTGAATTTGAAAGTACTGAAAGGTACAGAATTAAAACAAGACCAAAGTGGCTCCGAGGTTAAAGCGTCTGCCTCCAATGCGGGAGACCCCGGTTCGATCCCTGGGTCGGGAAGATCCCCTGAGAAGGAAATGGCAAACCACTCCAGTATTCTTGCTTGGAGAATCTCATGGACTGAGGAGCCTGGTGGGCTGTAGTCCATGGGGTCACAAAGAGTCGGACACGACTGAGTGACTTTACTTACTTACTTAAAGTGCTAAATGGAGAAGGCAATGGCACCCCACTCCAGTACTCTTGCCTGGAAAATCCCATGGATGGAGGAGCCTGGAAGGCTGCAGTCCATGGGGTCACTGAGGGTCGGACAGACTGAGTGACTTCACTTTGACTTTTCACTTTCATGCATTGGAGAAGGAAATGGCAACCCACTCCAGTGTCCTTGCCTGGAGAATCCCAGGGATGGGGGAGCTTGGTGGGCTGCCGTCTGTGGGGTCACATAGAGTCGGACACGACTGAAGCGACATAGCAGCAGCAGCAGCAGAGTCGGACACGACTGAATCAACTTAGCAGCAGCAGCAGCAGCAGCAGCAAAGTGCTAAATACTAGTGACAATTCAGAGACTGCTAAACTTTTTGCCCTATATATTCCTTTTAGCACATGAAAGAATCTTCCCAAGTTGTCTGTTATATCAACCATGCATCTCCAATACATTTGTTCATTTATTCATATATGAATGCATTTGGAGGAGTGAGAAAAGAAAAGAGGAGAGTGTCTTGGTTGCAAATGTGGTTAACTGGATAAGCACTACTGTGTCCAAATGTGTATAATAAGGCCTTTGGAAATATTATGTTTTGGATTGTATCTTTGATTAATGTTGCTCATTTTACTTCCTCAAGATGTTTTCAAAATGGAGCAGCAATTGTGAAAGATGTAACTACCTGCTACGAAGAAAATAATCCAGTTTCAGGCATCAAGATCTATAAAAATTCAGGGCAGCAAACAAATGATTCATTTCCTAACTCATTTCATTGCATATCCTACAATAAGCACTTCAGAGAGTCTTAACATTTCGGCGGTGGGGAAGCTTTCCTCTATGCCTAGGAAGGAAGACTAAGAATGATTCAAAAATTTAAGACACTACAGCAAATAAAATTACATTAGAATCTTCAGTTCAGTTCAGTTGCTCAGTCGTGTCTGACTCTTTGTGACTTCATGAATCACAGCACGCCAGGCCTCCCTGTCCATCACCAGCTCCCAGAGTTTACCCAAACTCATGTTCATCGAGTTGGTGATGCCATCCAACCATCTCATCCTCTGTCGTCCCCTTCTCCTCCTGCCCCTAATCCCTCCCAGCATCAGAGACTTTTCCAGTGAGTTAACTCTTCACATGAGGTGGCCAAGTATTGGAGTTTCAGCCTCAGCATCAGTCCTTCCAATGAACACCCAGGACTAGTCTCCTTTAGGATGGACCGGTTGGATCTCCTTGCAGTCGAAGGGACTCTCAAGAGTCTTCTTCAACACCACAATTCAAAAGCATCAATTCTTTGGTGCTTAGCTTTCTTCACTGTCCAAATCTCAACCTCCATACATGACCATTGGATAAATCATAGCCTTGACTAGACCTTCGCTGGCAAAGTAATGTCTATGCTTTTCAATATGCTATCTAGGTTGGTCATAACTTTCTTTCCAAGGAGTAAGTGTCTTAATTTCATGGCTGCAGTCACCATCTGCAGTGATTTTGGAGCCCCCCAAAAATAAAGTCTGACCCTGTTTCCACTGTTTCCTCATCTATTTCCCATGAAGTGATGGGACCAGATGCCATGATGTTCGTTTTCTGAATGTTGAGCTTTAAGCCAACTTTTTCTCTCTATTCTTTCACTTTCATCAAGAGGCTTTTTAGCTCCTCTTCACTTTCTGCCGTAAGGGTTGTGTCATCTGCATATCTGAGGTTATTGAGATTTCTCCCAGCAATTTTGATTCCAGCTTGTGCTTCTTCCAGCACAGCATTTCTCATGATGTACTCAGCATATAAGTTAAATAAGCAGGGTGACAATATACAGCCTTGACGTACTCCTTTTCCTATTTGGATCCAGTCTGTTGTTCCATGTCCAGTTCTAACTGCTACTTCCTGACCTGCATATTCGAATCTTGGTTAATTAGAATTCAAGCAATAGAACCCTAAAATAAGCTACAAACTAGAATAAACTCAAGGGTCATTTAGTGCAACCACCTGGAAACACAATAATCTCTTCTTCAATATCCTTTTATCAATTGTCCTTTATCTCTGTAAATATATTTCCAGGAATGCAGACTTACTTCTTGATATCACATATTATATCCTTAAACAGTTGTAACATGAGATCATTATTTATCATGATTGAGGTGAAATTTTTCTTCCTCTAACTTGGCCCTAGTTTTTCATTTTAAGATGACAAGAAATAAGCCATATTTTTCTTTCTTTTAGTTTATTTATTTTTAATGGAAGGATAATTACTTTACAATATTGTGTTATTTCTGCAATATGGAGCTTCCCTGGTGGCTCAGATGATAAAAAATCTGCCAGCATCATGGGAGACCTGAGTTCAATCCCTGGGTCAGGAAGATCTCCTAGAGAAGGAAGGGCATGAAAACCCACTCGGGTATTTTTTCCTGGGAAAGCCCAAGGACAGAGGAGCCTGCTGCGCTATAATCCATGAGGTCACAAGGAGTTAGACACGACTGCATGACTGAGACTTTTGCCATACATCAACATGTATCAGCCATAGGTATATATATGCCTCCTCCTTCTTGAACCTCCTCCCTACCTCCCTCTTATAATAATATGAAATTCTAGCTTTAACTGTGAATAAAGGGAGAAGAAGTATAAAAAATTAGGAATCAAATTGTAAGTTAAATAATCAACATCCTTGAGTATTTTCTGTGATATGCCCATATCTCCTCTCAGTACCTCATCCCTGTATACCTACAGCAGGAAAGACAAACAAACTTATTCATGTCACTCTTCTCTATAAAACCCTTCAAAGGATTTATCTTAGGATAATATCTAAACTTTTTACATGGTTTTTAAAGACCTACATACTCTGGCCTCCTGCTACCTCTCTAGCCTTCTTGATTCTCATGCTTACCTGAAAATCAATGATCCATTTATAACTAAATGCATTTCAATACTTCGACCTATTTCCAGGACAGAGTATAGAGGAATACATAGAGAATGAGCATCCGGACAGGTGGAATGAAGGGGAGGGTGGGATAAACTGGGAGACTAGGATTAATTTATAGACACTGCCCTGTGTAAAAAAGATAGCTAATGGGAACCTGCTGTATAGCACAGAAAGCTCAGCTCAGTCCTCTATAATGACCTGGTGGTGTGGGACACAGGCAGTGGGATGGGGAGGTGAGAGGGAGGTCCAAGAGAGAGGGGATAAGTGTATATTTACTTACACCTGATTCACTTCATTGTACAGCAGGAACAAACACAACATTGTAAAGCAATTATATTCTAATAAAAAACTGAAAAAAAAAACTTGGAAACAATGACACTTTCTCTTTTTATTTTACCTCCTGAGATTCTTATTGTTCTCTTTGTCAAAAATATTGTTTCACATCTTCTTGCTATGCATAACTATTAATAATTCTCATTCCATGTCAAATATCTCTCAGAAAGCCTTCCATGACTTTCCAAATTTGGATCTGATGGCTCTCCCACAAGGTCTCATGGCATCCTACAATCCCATTAACACTGTTGTTTAATCGCTCAGTTGTGTCCGTCTCTTTTGCAACCCCAGGGACTGTAGCCCACCAGGCTCCTCTGTCTATGGGATTTCCCAGGCAAGAAGACTGGAGTGGGTTGCCATTTCTTTCTCCAGGGGAGTTCCTGACCCAGGGACTGAACCCATGTCTCCTGCATCTCCTGCATTAACGAGCTGTTTCTTTACTTTTGAGCCACTAGGGAAGCCTCCCAGTAACAAACACTTTTACATATTACACCTCACTCACAAGAACTGTAAGCTACAGGAAAGCAACAACTGTGCAAACTCATTCATTATTTCAGCCTTTGATTCTATTATAATGTCTGAAAAAATACTTGAACCTCTGATAAATAATTCTTAGATATGTAAATAATTAAATGAGCAAGTATGAATAGTTAATAAAAGCCTGTGCAAGTCTACTTATCCAAGAAAAATAAAATTATTTTTAGAATATTATACCTAATAAGCTGAAAATAAACTAGTGTGTTTTGGAAAGTTTCCAACAACCAAAAAACGATAACAGAAAAAACATTTCTAACTAAGCTATTAGGTTATTATAATTAAGGTCTGTATTTTTTATTAATTTTGACAATTCTTGGCACAGGGGTAGTTGTTCTATTTTATCTTTGCTAGTAGACTTCTTTAAGTCTTGATTTATGATTAAACTATGAGATGTGTTTTTATAACATGATGTAGTTTCTTGAAGGCTTCCATGGTGGCTCAGCTGGTGAAGAATTCACCCACCAATGTAAGGGACACAAGAGATGTGGGTTCGATCCCTGGGTTGGGAAGATTCCCTGGAAAATGAAATGGCAGCCCACTCCAGTATTCTTGCCTGGAGAACTCCATGGATCAAGGACATTGGCAGGCTACAGTTCATGGGGTTGTAGACAGTTGGAAATGACTGAGTGTACATGTGCATGATTTCTTTAATAATAATTTTAAAAGGTTTACACAGAAACAACTAATATTTTCAATATTAGAGGCTGTAATGTCTCCAAATCATTGCCTTTCTTCATTTGGCAGTTAGTGAAATGGGGTAATGAAAAGAAGGTTGTTTTGAACTCACATACCTCGGATTACCCTTAAATCACTATATGTTATCTCTTATAGGATCAGATCACAAAAAGGGATTGACAAAGAAGTAAATAAGGACAGTTTGCCTTGTAAATGTCTAGTACACACCCAGCTTTCCTCATTACCTATCCAATGTATACCTAACAAAACAGGGAGCCGTAAAAGAAACCAGGAGCTGCATTTCATGTGATCAATGCCATAAGTCCCTGCCTGGCCCACTGCACAAGAGCTGTATCAGCCTTGAATGTGGCCTTTTGTTTGAATGTATCACCGTTATGTTCCCAAATTGCTGTGCAAAGACTGATGGTTCCACAGTCTCCCATTAATATTTTGCCTGGGCATAGTGTTCATTTTTATTTGTCTAAAATGTTCCAAATTGCCAAGAGATTTTTAAAGTGTTAAATTTTGCACTATAAGCTGCTATTCTGTGACTCAATCATAAAGTCAAAATAATGAAAATATCGTAACTTGAGTTAGTAAGCTACAGATGACAATTGTCACTCTATAGCAGAAGGAGTTGGGACTGAAATCCAGAAACAAGACTTCAAAAGATTTTTTTTTTCTTTTCACTGTCCTACTATTCATATTCAGCTCATTTGTCTTGAAATAACACAGCAGAATGATCTTTTAGGGAATTTAAATAACTTGAACAACACTCATCCTACAGTTTCTGGAAAGGATAGCATATGTCCCAAGTGAAAGTTTTAATATCAATGGCTTAATTCTTTTGTTTTACTCAAAGGAGGAAGGGACCAAAAGGGAGAGGAGGACTTCATCGCCCTCCTCCCCACACCAGCCTGCCTGTATCCCTTCATGCTTTTGTTCCCCAAGATGTAGCACCCAGTAAACTATGACAAACTCGATTTTTTGTGATCTAGGAAAATCATAGAGCAGTCAGTATATGATGAGAAGCAACAGCAGAAGACAAAAAGCATTCTCCTCTCTGTCTCCCTCTCTCTCACACACACACAGTGACAGGAATGCACACAAGCACACACACAATATGAAAATCTACAATATCCTTTTGGCAAAACATGAGATCAGAGGACATATGAGACATCAAATTGGCACCACCTTAATCTTGCATTGTCTGATTACAGTGTTAGAAATATTGTTTCCATATTAGCGTCCATTTGTAGACTTTCCTCAGGGAATAGGAACTTCAGTTACTACTTATATTGCTCATGCCTCCTGGGGACAGAAAGGCATAGTAATAAAAAACATGAACTTTGGAATCAGACATACTTGGATATGAACCCTGGCTACACTGCTTATTAGCCATGTAATTGCAATTTTCCACATTTGCAAAAGGAATTGAATACACTGCTGACTGCTACAAGAGAGTTTTATATTTTCTCTATTCTAAATAAGAAGGTATACATTAAGCCTCTGTATAAGCTAAGACTAAGAGATTTTTACAGTATTAATCAAATCAGACATCTTATAAGTAAAATAACTTTCATATTTAGGCCAAGATCTATCTGACTTTTCAGCCCATGTTGTTGGTTCATCTGCCATATTTTTGCCACAGTCTCACTTACATTGTGGACAAGGCAATGGCACCTCACTCCAGTACTCTTGCCTAGAAATTCCCATGGGCGGAGGAGCCTGGTAGGCTGCGGCGGTCCATGGGGTTGCTAAGAGTCGGACAGGACTGAGTGGCTTCACTTTCACTTTTTACTTTCCTGCATTGGAGAAGGAAATGGCAACCCACTCCAGTGTTCTTGCCTGGAGAATCCCAGGGACGGGGGAGCCTGGTGGACTGCCATCTATGGGGTTGCACAGAGTCGGACACGATCGAAGCGACTTAGCAGCAGCAGCATTTACATTGGGAAAGTGAGTGAACTTCTTACAATAAATGAAAAGCCCTCAATATATGTATTTGTCTCATATCCTGGCACCTTTGCTTAAAGTAAGCATATTCTGTTGTGAAACGATAACCATGTGACCTTTCATATTTAACTTCTCTTTTTTCTCAAATGTAAAATGAGCATCTTGGTAACACTAATAACTGCTCAATAAGGTTAAGAGGATTAAATAAGTGAATAAGCCTAAAGTACTTAGAACCGAGCTGTCTTATAGTATACAGGTATTATATGCATAAGTTTATCCTTACTAGTGTTCTTCTGTTGTCATGAATAATATTATTATTACTATTACTTAAAGCATATAATGAGTGACAGGGATCCAACTTTAAGTGATGTAAGCAAATAGTGATAAATTTCTTCCTCATGTAACTAGAGGCCTGGATATGGGGAGTGCTGGGCCTTGGTTCTGTGGCCCAATGATACCCACAAAAGACAAAGTTGTTTCTTTTTCCTCAACTATGCTAATCATAATGCTTTTTTATTCTCATTGCCTCAGAATAGTTGCCAGACTTTCAAGATTCACATTTCACATTCAATTCAGAAAGAAAAGAGAAAGGGACCAGAGAAGTAGTGTAACCAATGGTTTCCCCTTTATCAGAAAGGGAATTTTTTGAGGGGTTCAAAATGGAGTGGTGAGCTGGAGGCCATGAGGGTGTGAGTTTATACAACAAGATCATTATCAAAAGAACATAAGTAATAGTGTGATAAGTTTTTTTCATCTAAGTGTTTGGTTAAATAATCCATGCTATAATTCTAGCATGGAACATTATGGAGTTGTAAAATGCAATGTTTACAGTCTGTATACGACAGGAGGTGCTTATTATATAATAGTCACTGGAAAAAAAAGATAAAAATTGTATACAGAGAATGGACATAAATATGTTAAAAATATGTATTTAAAAAGTCCTAAACAAAATACATTAAAATTCAAATAGTGAAAAAATATTAGGTGTGATTACATATTGCAATTTTGTACCTAAATCATTCATTGATTTTTTTTTTCTTTTTAAGGACATATTCTGTTAAAAACAATTGGTTAACTCTAAAACTCTGAGTCTGTTTCTTTGAGAACATTCAATTTAATGATGCAATTGTCAAGTATAATTCGACATTGCTTTTAGAAGATTATAAGGTACTTTTAGCTTGAAAAAAAAAAATACTGACTTTTTTCAAAGGCCATCCCAGCATTCTTATAAGGCATGCACTTAAGTTTCCTTGATGAAACTATGGTTCATGGCCTCCAAGTTAGGCTGGGAGGGTGCCTTTTTAACTCTTTGAGCTTCTGAGTTAGAGATGGTTAAAAGAAATGGGTTTGACAATTTTCTTGGGCTCCAAAATCACTGCAGATGGTGATTACAGCCATGAAATTAAAAGACATTTGCCCTTTGGAAGAAAAACTATGACAAACTTAGATAGCATATTAAAAAGCAGAGACATTACTTTGCCGACAAAGCTTTGAATTTCGTATAGTCAAAGCTATGGTTTTTCCAGTAGTCATGTTTGGATGTGTGAGCTGGACTATAAAGAAAGCTGAGCGCCAAAGAATTGATGCTTCTGAACTGTGGTGTTGGAAAAGACTCTTGAGGGTGCCTTAAACAGTAATAAGACAAATCAGTCAATCCTAAAGGAAATCAATCCTGAATATTCATTGGAAGGACTGATGCTGAAGTTGAAGCTACAATACTTTGGCCACCTGATATAAAGGGTTGACTCATTGGAAAAGACCCTGATGCCAGCAAAGACTGAAGGCAAAAGGAGAAGGGGAAGATAGAGGATGAGATGGTTGAATGGTACCACTGACTTGATGGACATGAGTTTGAGCAAGCTCTGGGAATTGGTGATGGACAGGGAATTCCAGAGTGCTACATCCCATGGTGTCACAGAGAGTCATACATGACTGAGCAACTGAACTGAACTGAACTGGCAATGGATGTCAGGTTGAGCCATCACACCTGTCCACTGTATTCACACAGAAAAATTAAGAAGTTGTGAAATATAAATTAATGGTGAAGTGTCATCAATACTCATTAAAGGTTAAGATTTTAATTCAAAATAACTAAATAAAACATATGGTAATTCTATTCAAAACAAACACAATGCTTTCATTTGTAGCAGCACATTCAAGCAATAGTGAACATTTTAATAGCCCTGTGTCTTGGGAATTTATCTATAGCAATAAGCTCCAAAGTCAGTTTTGGAGGCCAGGACTATAGTATGTAGGGTCCAACAAATTGGTTCCTACTGATACATGGGGACTTTGTGTGGGACCTTACTTCTGAAACATTAATCATGAAACCATGAAAGGTTATAATAATGAAACTGAATCCAGAAAGACTTTCCCATGACTTGTTTACAAAATAATGTAACTAGGTACATCAACAGTAATAGAATAAAATCACACATTAAAATTGAGTGTTTATGTGACCCATTCCAGTGGAAATACTTTGATTCATGGATTCAAAAGTTTTATTGTTTTGGTGGCTCTGACAAAGCATGCTCCAGGACATCCCCCTTGCCCAACCTCTTCCCACTCCAGGTCCAGGTAGCAAACCAAAGCCAGCCAATGCAAGAATTCTACACAGGATATGCTCCTACATAAGGCCACCCATTTAAGACTGGGAGAGGTAGCCTTGTGGCTAACCTATAGAAATAAACATGGTGTGTCTATGGAGGGGGGAGCCGGGAAGGGTAGGATGAATTGAGGGATAGCACTAACATATATACACCACAATGAATAAAACAGATAGCCAAGGGGGAACTGCTTTATAGCACAGGGAGCTCAGCTCAGTGCTCTGTGATGACCTAGAGGGATGGGAGACTTAAAAGAGAGGGGATATATGTATATGTGTGTGTGTGTGTGTGTGTAATTCACATATAGCTAGTTGTACAGCAAAAACCAACACTGTAAAGCAATTATACCCCAGTTAAAATTAATTTTAAAAAAGAAATAAACACAGAAAGTCAAACAAATGAGAAAGCAGTAGATTTTGTTCCAAATGAAGGAATAAGATAAAACCCCAGAGGAAAAGGAACCTAATGAAACAGACATAGTAATGTACCAGATGTATATTCAAAACAATGATCATTAAGATGTTCAACAAACTCTAGATAGGCATGGAAAAATATAGTAAGAACTTCAATGAAGGGTTTAGAAAATATAAGAAAGAATCAGTTAATAGCTGAAGAAAACAATAACTGAAAGGAAAATACATTAGAGGGAAACAAGAGCAGATTAAATAATAGGGAAGCACAGGTCAGTCATCTGGAAGGTGATTAATGGAATTCACCCAGTAAGAAAAAAGAGTTTAAAACATTAGGATAGTCTAAGGGACCTCTAAGACAACATCAAGAATAGTAACATTTGCATTATAGGGGTCCAAAGAGAAAAGAGTGAGGGGGCAATAACTTATTTGAAGAAATAATAGTTGTCCTTAACCTGTAAAAAGAAACAAATATTCAAGGGCAGAAAGCATAGAAGAGTCCCAAACAAGATGAACCCAAAGAGATTCACAAGAAGATAAATCATAATTAAAATGGCAGAAGTTAAAGATATACATAATTTTAAAGATATCAAGAGAACAATGAAGAGTCACATATAAGGAAACCCTCATAAGACTGTCCACAGAAATGATGTAGACCAGGATGGGAGTAAATGATATCTTTGCACTGCTGAACAGAAAAACAGTTACAACCAAGAATACTCTAACTGAACAAGGTTCTGAAGGAGAGAGTTTCCCAGACAAGCAAAACCTGAAGGAGTTCTCACCACTAAATAAATCATCCTTACAGGAAATGTAAAAAGGTCTTTTTCAAGCAGAAATGCATGTGTATGTATTTGTTGTTCAGTTGCTCAGTCGTGTCTGATTTTTTGTGACCCAGTGGACTGCAGCACACCAAGCTTTGTTCTCTTTTACCATCTCCTGGAGCTTGCTCGAACTCATGTCCATTGAGTCGGTGATGCCATCCAACCATTTCATCCTCTGTCATTGCCCTCTCCTCCTGCTTTCAATTTTTCCCACCATCAGGGTCTTTTCTAATGAGTCAGCCCTTTGCATCAAGTGGCCAAAGAATTGGAGCTTCAGGTCAGCATCAGTCCTTCCAATGACTATTCAGGATTGATTTCCTTTATGATAGACTGAATTGATCTCCTTGTTGTCCAAGCGACTCTCCAGAGTCTTCTCCAGCACCACAGTTCAAAGGCATGTATGTGTATGTATGTAGGTATCTTCCTAGTAAAGGTAAATGTAAATGAAGGGCAATGGGAAAGTATAGAAATCAAAATACAAAAGAAGTAAGAGGAATTGTAGTCACAATAAATACTTAAGGGATACACAAAACAAAATGATGTAAAATAAGATGTCAAAAACTTAAAAAATTGGAAGGGGAGCTACAAAAATGTAATGATTTATAACGTGTTTGAACTTAAGTGATGATCAGCTTAAAACAACTGATACACACTTTCCCATACACATCTCATCATAACTACAAATTAAAACTTAAAATAGGTACACACACACACACACACAAAGAAAAAGCCAAAGAACTAAATAGACACTTCTCCAAAGAAGACATACGAATGGCTAACAAACACATGAAAAGATGCTCAACATCACTCATTATCAGAGAAATGCAAATCAAAACCACAATGAGGTACCATTTCACACCAGTCAGAATGGTTGCGATCCAAAAGTCAACAAGCAATAAATAATGGAGAGGCTGTAGAGAAAAGGGAACCCTCTTACACTGTTGGTGGGAATGCAAATTAGTACAGCCACTATGGAGAACAGTGTGGAGATTCCTTAAAGGTGAAAAGACAGCCTTCTGAATGGGAGAAAATAATAGCAAATGAAGCAACTGACAAACAACTAATCTCAAAAATATACAAGCAGCTTATGCAGCTCAACTCCAGAAAAATAAATGACCCAATCAAAAAATGGGCCAAAGAACTAAATAGACATTTCTCCAAAGAAGACATACAGATGGCTAACAAACACATGAAAAGATGCTCAACATCACTCATTATCAGAGAAATGCAACTCAAGACCACAATGAGGTACCATTTCACACCAGTCAGAATGGCTGCGATCCAATAGTCAACAAGCAATAAATGCTGGAGAGGATGTGGAGAAAAGGGAACCCTCTTCCACTGTTGGTGGGAATGTAAATTAGTACAGCCACTATGGAGAACAATGTGGAGATTCCTTAAAAAATTGCAAATAGAAATGCCTTATGATCCAGCGATCCCACTGCTGGGCATACACACCGAGGAAACCAGACTGAAAGAGACACGTGTACCCCAATGTTCATCGCAGCACTGTATATAATAGCCAGGACATGGAAGCAACCTAGATGTCCATCAACAGATGAATGGATAAGAAAGCTGTGGTACATATACACAATGGAGTATTACTCAGCCATTAAAAAGAATACATTTGAATCAGTTCTAATGAGATGGATGATACTGGAGCCTATTATACAGAGTGAAGTAAGTCAGAAAGAAAAACACCAATACAGTATACTAACACATATATATGGAATTTAGAAAGATGGTAATGATAACCCTGTATGCGAGACAGTAAAAGAGACACAGATGTATATAACAGTCTTTTGGACTCTGTGGGAGAGAGAGAGGGTGGGATGATTTGGAAGAATGGCTTTGAAACTTCTATACTATCATGTAAGAAATGAATTGATCTTGGTGTTTTGAATGTTGAGTTTTAAGCCAGCTTTTTCACTCTCCTCTTTCACCTTCATCAAGAGGCTCTTTAGTTCCTTTTCATTTTCTGCCATAAAAGTGGAGTCATCTGCATATCTGAGGTTATTGATATTTATCCCAGCATTCTTGATTCCAGCTTGTGCTTCATCTAGCCCATTTCACATAATGTACTTTGCATATAATTTTATAAAGCAGGATGACAGTATTCAGCCTTGACATACTCCTTTTCCAATTTGGAACCATTCTGTTGTTCCACGTCTGGTTCTAACCTGAATAGAACCTGGTTGCTTCTTGACCTGAATACAGATTTCTCGAGAGGCAGGTAAGGTGGTCTGGTGTTGCCATCTCTTTAAGAATTTTCCTCAGTTTATTGTGATCCAGAGTCAAAGGTTTTAGCATAGTCAATAAAGCAGAAGTAGATGTTTTTCTGGAATTCTCTTGTTTCTTCTATGATCCAACTGATGTTGGCAATTTTATCTCCAGTTCCTCTGCCTTTTCTAAATCTAGCTTGAACATCTGGAAATTTTCAGCTCACATACTATTGAAGCCTAGCTTGAAGGATTTTGAGCATGATCTTGCTAGATGTGAAGTGAGTACAATTGTGTGATATTTTGAACATTCTTTGGCATTGTCTTTCTTTGGGATTAGAATGAGAACTGACTTTTTCCAGTCCTGTGAGCATTGCTGAGTTTTCCAAATTTTCCAGCATATTGAGTACAGCACTTTAACAGCATCATCTTTTAGGATTTGAAATAGCTCAACTGGAATTCCATCATTTCCACTAGCTTTGTTTATAGTGATGCTTCCTAAAGCCCACTTGACTTAACACTCCAGTGTATCTGACTCTAGGTGAGTGATCTCACCATCGTGGTTGTCTAGGTCCTGAAGACCTGTTTTTGTTTTTTTTTTTTTTTTTTTTGTATAGTTTTATGTATTCTTGCTACCTCTTCTGAATTTCTTCTGCTTCTAAGTCCATACCCTTTCTGTCCTTTGTTGTGCCTGTCTTTACATGAAATATTCCCTTGGTATCTCTAATTTTCTTGAAGAAATCTCTAGTCTTTGCCATTCTATTGTTTTCTTCTATTTGCCATTCTATTTTTTCCTTTATTTCTTTGCATTGTTCACTTAAGTCTTTCTTATCTCTTCTTGGTATTCTTTGGAACTCTGCATTCAGATGTGTATATCTTTCCTTTTCTCTTTTGCCTTTCATTTCTCTTCTTTTCTCAGCTATTTGTAAGCCCTCCTCAGACAACCATTTTTGCTTTTTGTGTCTGTTTTTCTTGGGATGGTTTTTATCACTCCCTTCTGTACAACATTATGAACCTCCATTGATAGTTTTTCAAGCACTATGTCTATCAGATCTAATCATCTGTAATTACATCTGTAATTTTCTTTTTTGTGACAGTCTTATTTGGTTTTGGTATCAGGGTGATGGTTGCCTCATATAATGACCTTGTAAGTATGCCTCCCTCTGCAAGTTTAAAAGAGTTTTAAAAGAGTAGATGTTAACTCTTCTCTAAATATATAATTGAATTCACCTGTGAAGCCATTTGGTCCCGGACTTTTGCTTGTTGGAAGTTTGTTCATAGCAGTTTCACTTTCATAGTTGTGATTGGAATGTTCATATTTTCTGTTTCTTCCTGGTTCAGTCTTGGAAGTCTGTATCTTTCTAAAAGTGTCCATTTATTCTCAGTTTTCCAATTTATCGGTGTGTAATTGCTTGTGATCTCTTATGATCTTTTGATCCTTCGTCTCTTAATGATCCTTTGTATTTCTGCAGTGTTAGTTGTAATTTTTTCTTTTTCGGGCTTCCCTGATAGCTCGTTTGGTAAAGAATCTGCCTGCAATGCAGGAGTCCCTGATTTGGTTCCTAGGTCGGGAAGATCCGCTGGAGAAGGGATAGGCTACCCACTCCAGTATTCTTGGGCTTCCCTTGTGGCTCAGCTGGTAAAGAATCCACCTGCAGTGTGGGAGGCCTGGGCTTAATCCTTGGGTTGGGAAGATCCCCTGGAGAAGGGAAAGGCTACTCACTGCAATATTCTGGCCTAGAGCTAATATTCTGGCTACCCACTCCAGTATTCTGTCCTGGTCGCTAAGAATTGGAAACGATTGAGTGACATTCACGTTTTCTTTTTCATTTCTAATTTTGATATGAGCCCTCTCCCTTTTTTTATGCCTAAAGGTCTATCAGTTTTAAAAGAACAAGCTTATCATTTCATTGAAGTTTGCTATTGTTAAATTTACAGAGGCTTGATTTGTGGCCCAAGATGTGACCTATCCTGGAGAATGTTCCTTGTGTACTGGAAAAAAAAAAAATGTGTATTCTACTGCTTTTGGATGGACTGTTTCATAAATGTCAATTAAGTCTATCTGATCTGACGTGTCATTTAAAGTTTGTGTGTTCTTATCAATTCTTTGTCTGGATGACCTGTTCATTGATGTAAGTGGAATATTAAAGTCCCCCACTATTATTATGTTGCATGCATGCTAAGTTACTTCAGTAGTGTTTGGCTCTTTGAGACCCTATGGACTGTAGTACGCCAGGCTCTTCTGTCCATGGGATTTTCCAGTCAAGAATACTGGAACGGGTTGCCATTTCTTTCTCCAGGGGATCTTCCCAAACCAGGACCAAGCCTGAATCTCTTAAGCCTCCTGCATTGGCAGGCAGGTTCTTTACCACTACCACCTTCTGCCTGTTAGCATTTGCCTTATAACTGAGATGTTCCTATGGTGAATGCATATCATTTTCAATTGTTTTATCTTCTTCTTGGATTGATCCCTTGATCATTAAGTAGTGTCCTTCTCATCTCTTATAACAGCCTTTATTTTAAAGTCTACTTCATCTGATGTGAATATTACTTCTACAACTTTCTTTTATTTCCATTTGCATAGACTATCTTTTTCCATGCCCTCACTTTCAGTCCGTATATGTCCTTAAGTCTGAATTGGGTTTCCTGTAAACAGCACATATGTGTCTTGCTTTTGTATTCATTTATCCAGTCTATGTCTTTTTATTGTAAAATTTAATCCATTTACATTTAAGGTAATTATCAATATATATGTTCCTATTGCCATTTTCTTTTTGGATTTGATTTCATAGGTCTTTTTTCTTCTCTTCCTCTTTTGTTTGCTTCTCTTATGGTGTGATGACTATCTTTGGTCTTATGTTTGGGTTGCTTTTTTATTTTTGTGTGTGTATCTATCATAGACTTTTGGCTTACATTTCCCATGAGGTTTTGATACAGCAGTCTATATATATATACAAGGCTGTTTTAAGTTGCTGGTCTCAATTTCAAATGCAATTCCCATTTCCTGCATTTGTGCTCTCCTCTTCTCATGGTTGCTTGTTTTGATGTCATATTTGTGTATGAATGATTTTCTCATTTTACTTTAGGTTTGCCTTTACCAGTGAGATGTCCCTTTTGTGATTTTCTTGTTTCTAGTTGTGGCCTCTTTTTTCCCCCATGCCTAGGGAAGTTGCTTTACCATTTTTGGTAAGGCTGGTTTGGTGGTGCTAAATTCTCTTAGCTTTTGCTTTTGATTTCTTTCTCAAATCTGACTAAGAGCCTTGCTGGGTAGAGTATTCTTGGTTGTAGGATTTTCCTTTACATCACTCTAAATATATCATGCCACTTCTGACCTGCAGAAATCTGCTGAAAAATCAGTTGAAAACCTTATGGGGATTCCCTTATATGTTATTTGCTACTTTTTTCCCCTTGTTGCTTTTAATTTTTTTTCTTTTTCTTTAATTTTTGTCAGTTTGATAGATATGTGTCTTGAGATGTTTCTCCTTAAGCTTATTCTGCATGGAATTCTCTGTACTTCCTTGACTTGGGTGGCTGTTTATTTTCCCATATTAGATGATTTTTTGCTATAATTTCTTCAAATATTTTCTCAGACCCTTTCTCTTTGTCTTCTTCTAGGACCCGTATAATGAGGATGTTTATGCATTTAATGTTGTCCCAGAGGTCTCTGACACTGTCTTCATTTCTTTTCATTCTTTTTTCTTTGATCTATGTCAGTGATTTCCACCAATCTGTCTTACAGCTCTTTTACTCTTTCTTCTGCCCCAGTTATTTGGCTATTGATTCCTTTTACTGCACTTTACATTTCAGTTATTGTGGTTTTCATCTCTGCTTGTTCTTTAAATCTTCTGTCTCTTTGTTAAACATTTCTTGTATCTTCTTGATCTATGCCTCCATTCTTTTTTCAAGATTTTGAATCATCTTTATTATCATTACTCTGAATTAGTTTTCAGGTAGACTGCCTATCTCCTCTTCATTTAGTTGTTCTTGAGGGTTTTTATCTTCCTTCATTTGCAACTTATTTCTTTGCCATCTTGTTTTGTATGTTTGTGGTTTCCTTTCTGCAGGCTGCAGGATTGTGCTTCCTCTTGCTCACGATGTCTGGCCCCTAATGGGTGAGGTTTGTTCAGACTTCTGCAGCCTTCCTGGTGGGAGTGACTAGTGTTTGCCCTCTGTGAGTGGAGCTGGGTCTTATCTTTCTGATGGGTAGGGCCTTATCAGGGTGTGCATTTTGGGGTATCTGTGAGCTTAGTATGACTTTAGGCAGCCCTTCTGCTAATGGGTAGGGGCTTGTCTTGTTGGTTGTTGTGCCTGTGACATCCCAGCACATCAGCCTGCGGGCTGTTGGGTGGAGACAGGTCACGGGCCAAAATGGGCATCTCCAGGAGAGTTCATGTCAATTAACATTCTCTGGGTGAGCTATAGCCAAGCCCCACCCTCCCAGGAAACTCTCCAAGGCCCCTAGTTATATCTAGCCCAGGTTCCTATGGAGGTACTGCTTTGTGCTGAGTTCCAGTGCATGTGAGACCTTGTGTGCTCCCTCCAAGAGTGCAGTTTCTGCCTTCTGCCCCGTGGAGCTCATGCACATTCAAGCCCTGCTGGTCTTCAAGGCTAAACACTCTGGAGTTTCTTCCTGTCAATGCCAGACCCTCAGACTGTCTTGGAAGGCTATGTTTAAGTGGGAACATCCCTGTGTACCCTGCAAGTGTTTAAGTTTCTTAATTTTTGGTGCAAGAGCTGATTTCACAATGGGTGTCTGCCACCTCTTTCCTCAGTTTATTGTGGCCTATATCCCCTTGGTGTTGTTTTGACCAGAGCTTGTACTGGATATTGACCAAAGACTCCCTTTTACTCTGAGGTTGTCACTGTTCTGTCAGGGGCAAGATATGCTTCCTAGTTATTAGAGTAGACACCCCCAAGTCTATTTCTTAGCTATGCTTCTGATCTTCTATATGAGGTATGCATGAATGGAGCATTCCCACTGGAAGATAACCCACTGAATATTCCTTCTCTGGAGCTATTCACCTGTGAGTGTGCTCGGTTGTGTCACCTTTTACGTACAGTGCAAGCTCTCAGGTTAAAATATTGTTGTCATTCCTCTCAGCCCCACCTTAACTGTAGGTATGCTGACAATTGACTCTGGGGTCTTTCAGGCATTGTCTTCATTAGGCCACCAACATAGATCCACTGAAGTCAGGTCCAGGGATTGCAGTAATCATAAATATAGATCTGTTGTGGGTGCCATGTGTGCAACTCAGACTCTGGCCTGGCCCAACCCACATGTGTATATGTCCGCAAAGTCTACAGCTGCTAAAGCCAGACCCATCTCACTTGCAACACTTGCCTGTTCAGATGTTCCACAACTGCTCACTTTACCAAGCCATTTGAGGGGTTTAATGCATGGTTTACACAGCTGCAAGGGGAGATTTCACCTCTTCTTTCTTAGTTGCACAGCCTGTGGGGCTCAGCTTTAGTTTCAGTCCCATCTCTGCACGTGGGCCACCCTCAGGCATCTGCTCCCCACTAAGGCAAGAGGGAGTGTACGTGGTGACCCATTGGGGTTCATGTGCTCACTCAAGTGGGAGGGAGAGGAGGTGGTGACTGATAGAGGTGCATAAACCTGTCCTGCTGAGAGCCTTTCCTATTGCCTGAGTAAGCAGGGGTGTGTGCATGGGGAGAGAGGCTACAGTGGCCTGGAGGAGCCTGGTAGGCAGCAGTCCATGGGGTCGCTAAGAGTCAGACACGACTGAGCAACTTCACTTTCACTTTTTACTTTCATGCATTGGAGAAGGAAATGGCAACCCACTCCAGTGTTCTTGCCTGGAGAGTCCCAGGGACAGGGAAGCTTGGAGGGCTGCCATCTATGGGATCACACAGAGTCGGACATGACTGAAGTGACTTAGTAGCAGCAGCATCAACAGTGGCCCTTTGCCTTTATGGTAGACAAGGGATCCCTGCAGGAACACTTGCAGTTGCAGATTTCCTCACTCCCAGACCCTTAGACTGTCTCCTTACAACTAACAGTCCTCTCCCCAGATTTGCTCTCCAAATCCCATTTTATTCCAGCACCCAGCCCCCATCCATACCAGTGGACACAACTCAGGCTGGGGCACTCCGGACTGTGGCATACACCATCTCTATAGATCTCATTCTGTTCTGCTTACCACAGACTGATCATTGGTCTCTCCTCTAGGCCCCTGAACCTCCCATCTGTCCCTGGTGATCTCCCACCAGTGAGGGAGTTTCCTCAGATACAGGAACCTCTCCTTCAGTTGTCCCCCAGGGGCACAGGTCCCATTTTCACTTCTTCTTTTCTTTTTCCTTTTCTCTCTTTTGTCCTACCCAGTTACACACGGATCTTTCTTGTCCAGGGTCCTCTGCTAGTGTTCAGCAGGTCTCTGTGAAGATTTTCCATTTATGACAATTAAGGATACTTTTTGATACTACTCCTTGATACTACTGTGAGAGGAGGTGGACCCCATGTCCTTTTTTCTGCTGTATTGACTCAGCTCCCCCTATAGCTTTGACAAATGCACAATGTCATTTATCCACCATTATGGTATCCTACACAATAGTTGCACTGCCCTAAAAATTTCCTGTCCCTCACTACTCAGTCCTCTCCCCACCAGCTACCAAATAGTGGCAACCACTGTTCTTTTTACTGTTTCCTTAGTTTTATCTTTTCAAGAATGGCATATAATTAGAATCATATAGTCTGGAGTCTTTTCAGATTGGCTTGGCTGCTGCTTCTCTTTTTAATCTTTTGAGACTAAATTGACACATAACATTGAATTAGTTATGAGTGTACAGCATAATGATGTAGGTATATACAATAAAGTTATTAACTCAGTAAATTAAGTTAGCATTCATTACTGCACATACTTACCAATTCTGTGTGTTTGTATGATGAGAACTTTTAAGATCTCTCTTAGCAACTTTCAAATATACAATACAATATTGTTTCCTATAGTTACTGTGGTGTACATGACATCTTCAGGACTTATTTATTTTATAAGTAGAAGTTACTGCCTTTTGCCCACATCCACCTTGTGCTTCTGAAAACCAACCAGATTGGCTTCTTTTTACTTAGTAACAGGCATTCCAATTCCAAAGAAGGGCAATGCCAAAGAATGCTCAAATTACCGCAGAATTGCACTCATCTCACATGCTAGTAAAGTAATGCTCAAAATTCTCCAAGCCAGACTTCAGCAATGCGTGAACCCATGAACTCCCTGATGTTCACGCTGGTTTTAGAAAAGGCAGAGGAACCAGAGATCAAATTGCCAACATCCGCTGGATCATGGAAAAAGCAAGAGAGTTCCAGAAAAACATCTATTTCTGCTTTATTGACTATGCCAAAGCCTTTGACTGTGTGGATCACAATAAACTGTGGAAAATTCTGAAAGAGATGGGAATACCAGACCACCTGACCTGCCTCTTGAGAAANCGCTGGATCATGGAAAAAGCAAGAGAGTTCCAGAAAAACATCTATTTCTGCTTTATTGACTATGCCAAAGCCTTTGACTGTGTGGATCACAATAAACTGTGGAAAATTCTGAAAGAGATGGGAATACCAGACCACCTGACCTGCCTTTTGAGAAATCTGTATGCAGGTCAGGAAGCAACAGTCAGAACTGGACATGGAACAACAGACTGGTTCCAAATAGGAAAAGGAGTACATCAAGGCTGTATATTGTCACCGTGCTTATTTAACTTATATGCAGAGTACATCATGAGAAAGGCTGGACTGGAAGAAACACAAGCCGGAATCAAGATTGCCAGGAGAAATATCAATAACCTCAGATATGCAGATGACACCACCCTTATAGCAGAACGTGAAGAGGAGCTAAAAAGCCTCTTGATGAAAGTGAAAGAAGAGAGTGAAAAAGTTGGCTTAAAGCTCAACATTCAGAAAATGAAGATCATGGCATCTGGTCCCATCACTTCATGGAAAATAGATGGGAAAACAGTGGAAACAGTGTCAGACTTTATCGTTTTGGGCTCCAAAATCACTGCAGATGGTGACTGCAGCCATGAAATTAAAAGATGCTTACTCCTTGGAAGAAAAGTTATGACCAACCTAGAGAGTATATTCAAAAGCAGAGACATTACTTTGCCGACTAAGGTCCATCTAATCAAGGTTATGGTTTTTCCAGTGGTCATGTATGGATGTGAGAGTTGGACTGTGAAGAAGGCTGAGCGCCGAAGAATTGATGCTTTTGAACTGTGGTATTGGAGAAGACTCTTGAGAGTCCCTTGGACTGCAAGGAGATCAACCCTGGGATTTCTTTGGAAGGAATGATGCTAAAGCTGAAGCTCCAGTACTTTGGCCACCTCATGCTAAGAGCTGACTCATTGGAAAAGACCCTGATGCTGGGAGGGATTAGGGGCAGGAGGAGAAGGGGACGACCGAGGATGAGATGGCTGGATGGCATCACGGATTCAATGGACGTGAGTCTGAGTGAACTCCGGGAGTTGGTGATGGATAGGGAGGCCTGGCGTGCTGCGATTCATGGGGTCGCAAAGAGTCGGACACGTCTGAGCGACTGAACTGAACTGAAGAGGCATTTGAGATTTCTCCTTGTCTTTTTGTGGCTTGACGATTCTCTTATCTCTAAATAATATGCCATGGTATGAATGTATCACAGTTTTTTTTTTTTAATCCATTCACTTATTGAAGGACATTTTGATTGCTTCCAATTTGGGGCAGTAATTAATTAGATTTTAGTTAGAAAATCTAACTGGAAAGTACACGACTCTGCCAATACAACTCTAATGCTTGCTCATTACAGTCTAGTAGCAGAGATATTGCACATGCTAGTTCTGCTCTTATCTGCAGATTTTAGATCAGTGCTTTGACACTTTTCGTGATTACATATTAAGGAATAAATAAATCTCAAATTCTGAGCCTAATATTTTTTGATAAGCCAACACATTCAACATAAAAGCAACCAAGATAATTAAAGGATCATTTGAGAAAATACTGATGGTATTAAGGATATTTTGACTGAAGAAGAGAGAACTCAATGACTCCGAGAAACGTCTTCAACATTGTCAAGACATCATAGGAAAGGGGTGGGTGCATCTTGTTCTGTGGGACCATGAACGGCAGACTAGGAGCATTTGTAAAAGTTTGGTGGTGAGAGGGTGCTGAAATCCCCACCCATGTTGTAGATATTTCCCCATCTCTTATCAAAGAACAGGAGCGAGTAGCCATCTGACAATCTCGTCTCAAAATATCCCATTCCTGATAAATCCCTAAATACACTCCATATAAACTTTATTTCAAAATTTGTCAATTAAGAAATCTTCTAAATAGGAACTTTCCAAAACAATATTAAAATTGAAGCCAATAACCCATATATGTATCTATATCTCAGAGGTCACAGGATCCCCTTGAACCTGATTGAAGCCAACTTTTAAAACCCTTATATAGAGAACACTCACTGCAGCATAGGGTAGGGTCTTGCCCATGAGAAGGCAGACCCTGCTTCTCTCTGGGCCCACATGTTTTGGTGTCTAGACAGTTCAAAGTTCCTCCTGCAGTTTTAATCTAAAGTGAAACCTTTAGGTGTCTCCCAGTGCTTTTCACTAAGTGCTATGAGGACCCGTGTGCAGCTCCCTCCCCTGCAGCCCAGAACCACTCGCATTGCACATGCTGTCTGACACCGAGGTCCTTCACGTCCAGCAAGCATCTGCTTTAGCGGACTCCTAGCCAGGGCCCAGCGCTTACAACTTCCCACAAATGTTCCTGGTTCTTCTCTGAAAACTAAGTCTCTCAGGGCCATGATTTCTTGCCTGAATTACACTTCATTTTCCGAGACCCAAATTTCTGCTCTTCTTATGATATCCTTAAACCTGATTGTTTATTGCCCCCTCTCTGTTTCTCTCTTATTTTCACAGATGCAGATATCAGGCATTGAGAAGACTCTGGTTCTTTCATGGATGCTCTTATGGATGGATGTTCTCGTCTGAGTATCTGGTCAGCTCTTTCTCTGATGCCAGTGTAGTCTCATTGTGCCTGAACCCTGGCCCTGGGTTAGGAAGTAGTTTTCCATATTTAAGAGTAGTTCCCCTGGGACATGACTTGACTTCATGAACTTAGCCTGAGCTCCTCATGTGAGAGTCATAAAAGGCATTTTGACTCAAACCTATATTTCTTTTGGCTTCAAGGGAGGACTATATAAACTTTAGTTTGGCCGTGCATGTCAGGAAAGTAAATGCCTTTAAAAGCCTCCATTTAAGATCAGACTTTGTATTTACACTCCCTCTGTCAGAGTAAAGTACATAGAAGTAGCAAGCCATGCTTATAATGCCATCAGTTTAATGAGTTTCTACATTCTAATAAAATATCAAACATTGGCAGCATCAGCATCTTCTGACTTATGTCTATCAACATGAATGCATCCCAGTGTTACCTTCTAGCTCCATGTTAGAATATTATTGCATCATTTCACACCCAAAGATCCTTTATTTTTTCAGTCAGTTGTGCCAAAATAATCGAGAGAGAGAAGCAGACAGTAAAAAACACAGAGTTGGCCTTTGTGTTCATTTGAAAGCAGTGATCATATAATCCTGCAGCATGTCTGTGGTTTTTTATTTTTGTTTGTTTAATTATCTGAAGTGATTAAGGAGCCTAAAGCAAGAAACCTGACGTCACCGAGGAGACTGAAGCATTTATCCTGAATGGGACGGTCAGGTCAGAAGTCGATGATACACACAAAGATGTGTGGCAGCAGTGAGTGGGGAGGAGAGTCGGGATATGTATGTACCATTGGCCACAATTCCAGAAACTAGGCTTAGTGCTGGGACACAGGGCTGTGCACACATGGTCCTCCTGCAGCGTGGCTAGAGATTCTAAGTGAAGAGAGGAGACAGACTCCTGTTTGCCTGGCGTGTGGGGCACACATCCTAAGAACGTCACACCAAGGCCTCTGGGAGACCCTCCCAACCTCAGCAAAGATGCAGAGGTTTGAGAGGTTTTAATGTCCCAGGGACCATCAAATAATTAGAGCACAGGGTTCTTGACAGAATTCCCTAAAGCAGAGGCTCTAGACTCATCTTGAAGACTGATCTTCTCTCCTGAAAAGGTGCTACAAATACACTGCATTTTGTAAACAATTTCCAGGGTTCAAGGCCTTTGAAGAGTCCGTGTCCTAAGCCTCTAACTTTGTATCCACAGGCTGCGAGTGTGGCATCTGCTGATGCGCCGACACTGCTCTCAGGGAACTGGGGCTGGCGCTTCCACAGATTAAGATATGCCACTGCTGTTCTCAGCTGAGAAATGTGCTTGTTACCACTGAAGCTGCAGTAATAAAACATCAGTTAGCAAGTATTCAGCTCGTCTTAATACCAGAGGAGACTGGCTCTTCCAGCCTCTTCCTTCCTCAAGCAGGCAGCTTTTTCAGACCATCACAGATGGATATGCATTTTCCTCTTGAACATACCCTAAACCAGGCTGCCCACATTCCAGTATGTTTTTCAAGATACTTTTAATGAATGAAATCTTTTCTCTTGTATTTGAAGCCACTTGTTCATCCTCAGTTCTCTGGAAGCACTGAAAAATACTGATTGGGACTTCCTGAAAAACTCATCTGTCCGTTTGTCAGTGGAGTCTGTGTGCTTAATGGATAAAGACTAGACTAACAACAGCAGAGAAGACTTTGCTGATTCTCGGCCATTTGTTCAAGTCACATCTCCAGGAGCAGGTCCCTTGTAACTGACTCCAGTGCCCGTGTCTTTCCTTCTTCAGCTCTGTTTACTCAAGCCAGCCTGCATTCCATGCATATTTCTGAGATTTTGATTATAGAGTACATTTCCTTGTACAAACACAAAAGTTAAAGTATACTTTCTATACTTTTATTATAATTTCCCACCATCAAAACACTGATTTACATCTTTTAAAGCAGTAGCAAACCTAATCCTTGGATATATCTTTTTAAAATGTGAGTGAAGAGTTTGATGCAATAATCAATCTGCAAATGTATTTGGAGATCCTGCTCTATTGCCTTAAAATGAGAAAATGTTGAAAAAGGTTAAGTGTATCATAACATTCACTGTTTAGATCAATGCTGAGATAATCTGAATGCGACATGACTGAAGTGTAATTCCCAGAGCTATTTCCATGGCTCTTTATTAGAGAGAGAATGTTATTTAATAGTGTAACCTGAGTCTCATCAAGGCCTGAGAAGGCAGAGTGTCTGTTGCCTCCAAACAGAGAATCACTTTTCACATCATTATTAGATTAAGTGCCTTGTGGTGCTCTCCCTTTGGGTCACTAAATCACCAATGATTAGTAATGCATCACTGGAAAGCCAGCAACAAGACTTTCGGGACAGACAGTCTTATGTCATTGGAAGAGATCTTTTGATAAGTCATGAGAGAGACAAAAAGGGCCTCAGGTAACAACACTGGCCTCCAGTTGGCTTCTGGGGAGGCAGATCTGGGCCTCCATTCTTCTCCATTCCTTCCCAGGCAGCACTCAGCCTTCTGCTCTAGAGAAGTACTGGACAAAGACAACACCCATTCCAGGGACACCAAATTATTTTTCTGTGCAATAGTGTTGAGCACCCACCTTAAGGTTTTTTCACTGGCAGTGGTATCAGAGTGAGGCACTCAGTGTCTGGAGGGCTGGAGCCTAGGGAACCATGCTTCTTGTAGAGTTCTGTCTCAGTGAGACTGGGCCTGAGTATATGTATCTCCTTACATTTGTAGGCCTGAAAAAGTCCTGTATTTGAATTGCTAGAGGTAAAGTTAAAATTTCCCATAAAAGCAGTGGCATAATATTAAGACACATATTTGGTCAATAACATCATACAAACTAGTCTTAATAGGCATGTAGGTAATTACATTTATTCGTCTTTTTTCTTTGCTTTAGGCTCTAGACTCCATCTTATGGTTCTTCATAAACAAGATTGTGTTATTAAGGAAACATGCCAGAACATGGTTCCAGAAACTTTTTGGTTTGTTTTTCCAGAATTATGCAAGCCAGAGTGGCATTCCAAAACCTCTCTTTTTCCATTTTCCATCACCGATTATTTTTAAAAGCTTCAATTTTACTCCCCTATCCTCAACAGAGGCAGATGCTTCTTACCATTTCTGCCTGGCAGTAGGGTTTCCAACAATGTGGGAATAAGCAAAGCCCCACTTTCTACTAAAGTCCTTGCCTCAGTGAGCACACCCCTCCCCACCCCCTGCCGAACATCTGTGCTGGAGCATCAGAAAGACACCAGCTATCTTCCCTAGAATCATCTGACTGTACTTGCAGGCACAGTCTCGGGTGCTTTGTCCCTACAACATTTGTCCCTCAGAGATTGTGACACCTTCCAAGACAGAGACCTTTGTCTGTGTATCTTTCTATCTCCTAGGCTTGGCACAAAGCTGGTGTTCAATTAAAGTTTTCAAAATGAAGGAACAAAAGAATGGGGGAGGTATTCACCAGGATCGGCTCTGGCATGTGTTCAGTTCAGTTCAGTCGCTCAGTCGTGTTCGACTCTTTGCGACCCCATGAATCGCAGCATGCCAGGCCTCCCTGTCCATCACCATCTCCCGGAGTTCACTCAGACTCACGTCCATTGAGTCCATGATGTCCTCCAGTTATCTCATCCTCGGTCGTCCCCTTCTCCTCCTGCCCTCAATCCCTCCCAGCATGAGTCTTTTCCAGTGAGTCAACTCTTCCCATGAGGTGGCCAAAGTACTGGAGTTTCAGCTTTAGCATCATTCCTTCCAAAGAAATCCCAGGGCCGATCTCCTTCAGAATGGACTGATTGGATCTCCTTGCAGTCCAAGGGACTCTCAAGAGTCTTCTCCAACACCACAGTTCGAAAGCATCAATTCTTCGGCACTCAGCCTTCTTCACAGTCCAACTCTCACATCCATACATGACCACAGGAAAAACCATAGCCTTGACTAGATGGACCTAGTCGGCGAAGTAATGTCTCTGCTTTTGAATATGATATCTAGGTTGGTCATAACTTTTCTTCCAAGGAGTAAGTGTCCCATAATCTCATGGCTGCAGTCACCATCTGCAGTGATTTTGGAGCCCCCCAAAATAAAGTCTGACACTATTTCCACTGTTTCCCCATCTATTTCCCATGAAGTGATGGGACATTACCTATATTGGATGGTTTGTCCTACTTGGGCAGTATGTTTTTACTATGAGTGGAAAGCACCAGATTTAGGGAGTAGCCAGTTAGAAAGCTGCTAACAAAAGGAATGCAGTCTTCAGTGGACTAATGGTACTAAGGCAGGAAGTGTTTCTGCCCCTGATCCAGGTAGACATTAACCATTGAAATCAGGTCAAGACACAAGAAGGTACTACACCAAAAGCTGTCCAGCTAGCCCAAGTGGCAAGGGAGAGAAGCATAAGGTGAATAGAAGTACGGAGAAAATGTTCCAGTATTCTGAATTTTTGCCGAGTCCTACTGCCAGCAGGATGAAGGCTGATGTGCCTCATCATCCCGTGTGAAATCAGGGATTCATGTGAGAGAGTTTGAGAACACTTTGCCAGGCAGGCAGGCCATTGAAGCCACTGGACACTAATACATTTGATACAATTTTAGCTGCCAACAGTTCAGATTTGTTCTCACATAGGTCCAACAAATACATAGGTCCAACTTTTTAAAAAACAATGGATTGTGGAAAGAATTGTACAAAAAAGATCTTCACAACCCGGATAATCACGATGGTGTGATCACTCATCTGCAGCCAGACATCCTGGAATGTGAAGTCAAGTGGGCCTTAGAAAGCATCACTACGAACAAAGCTAGTGGAGGTGATGAAATTCCAGTGGAGCTATTTCAAATCCTGAAAGATGATGCTGTGAAAGTGCTGTGCTCAATATGCTAGCAAATTTGGAAAACTCAGCAGTGGCCACAGGACTGGAAAAGGTCAGTTTTCATTCCAATCCCAAAGAAAGGCAATGGCAAAGAATGCTCAAACTNTCATTGGAAAAGACCCTGATGCTGGGAGGGATTGGGGGCAGGAGGAGAAGGGGACGACCGAGGATGAGATGGCTGGATGGCATCACCGACTCGATGGATGTGAGTCTGAGTGAACTCCGGGAGTTGGTGATGGACAGGGAGGCCTGGCGTGCTGCGATTCATGGGGTCGCAAAGAGTCGGACACGACTGCGCGACTGCAGTGAACTCAACTGTGGGACTCTACCAATGGAAATACGATAAATTCCCGTATTAATCCTCCTCAGAGCAGGATAGCAAGTTACAGGGAAGTGCTGTGGAGCCCTCCCTTCCCCAGCATCTCTTGCTCTGCTGCTTCCTCATCACTTCTCCCCAACGCTTCATGGTGGGCCCTGCCTTCCGACACCTCAATCTCCCATCAGTCACACAGGAAGCTTCCTGTTCCTCCTGGGTCTCCTCTCCCCTAAGCTCATGGATCTCAAGCAGTTGTTAGGAAGAAAGGATGCTCATATTTCTGATCAGTTCATTCACACTGAGGTGGTAACTGGTAGATGTAGACTTACTGGGAAGATATTCGCATTTACAAAATGTACACCCTTTGATGAATTCCTGAATTAGTGCCAGGTGTTTGAGATGGGGTGTTTCCAGAGGAGAAGTTTTCCCAGGCCTTAGAAAAAGCCAGCACCTTAGGACAGAAGCCTGAAAAATTGTGGATTTATGTCCGGGAACATGAACTCTGCAGAGTCTAGACTATTTCCTCTGTCACTCTGAACTCTGAGCTTGGTTTCCTTTCTTCCCTCACAATTGCAGTTCTGAACTTTACTCAACCTTTGATTTAAGAACCAACAAGCAAGAGGAGTTGCTGACCTCAAAGAAATTTTCTTGACTTTCTTCCATAAGGGGAATAAATTGTAACATGTTGTGTAACCATAGCTCATAAAACAAGAAATGACTTGAAGTACATCATAGTAGGATAGGATAAATGGCCAGAAGACATTTCTATTCATAATTAGGTTCTGTCTGGTTGCACACATTCACCACTTCTTTAGAACATTTTGGAGGGCAAATAGAATATAATTGTTGGTGTATCAGGCAATGTAGTGCTTGGGAGATAACTCCAGATAAAAGAAAAGCAATCATAGATAAAAGTTTTTAGCTATGAATCACTATAGAACAATTGCCTAATTGGAGAGATGGAAATCAAATAAGAAAGAAGGAAATATTTCCAATAACTCCGCCATTAAAAAGTGTACCAATATGGATGCTGCTGCTGCTGCTGCTGCTGCTAGGTTCTTCAGTCGTGACCAATTCTGTGTGACCCCGTAGACGACAGCCCACCAGGCCACCCCCGTCCCTGGGATTCTCCAGGCAAGAATACTGGAGTGGGTTGCCATTTCCTTCTCCAATGCATGAAAGTGAAAACTGAAAGTGAAGTCACTCAGTTGTGTCTGACTCCTAGCGACCCCATGGACTGCAGCCTACCAGGCTCCTCCATCCCTGGAATTCTCCAGGCAAGAGTACTGAAGTGGGTTGCCATTGCCTTCTCTGATATGGATGCAAGAGGACTCTAATCCTGCTGCGATCTGTCATGCCTCTGCCTACCTCCGCTTCATACATAAACACTGCTGACCAAAAACATTCAAGTGATTGAAGATGAAACATTCAGTCACATTTGCTGTTTCCACACCTGTTTTTCTTTAAAAAATTTTTGCTTCTATGTATTTTTTCCATTATTCTGAGGCAAAAGCTTAATTTAGAATCCTTTGATTAGCTTTTTAAAATTTTTTGCTTTTGTCTTGGATTTTCTACAGTGTCCAGGGAGATAATTACTCTAATTTTATCTCCAATCTACTCACTATGTATGACCATGCCCCTTTCTGATAGCAGCAGCAGTAAAATTCTTTCCCAAGGTGCATGTTGGCCTAACTGAGCTATTTTACCTAGTTCTCATCTATTTCTTCATTCTTTCCTGAACCATTTGCCAACAAGACCTTCTGCCCCTGGATACCTATCTTCTAACTATATCTTCTAAACATATCACTTATGTTTTCCTCTCGTCAAGGTCACGTAATGTCTCTTGCCCTAAATCCAGTGGGATTTATCCCTCGGTCACCTAAAGAGTCCCTGTGCAGCCATTTGTCTATCTCTGTTGCCACTCATAACTCAGACACAATATTCCAATCTCCTTCCCATAATGCTCTGGCCTTCCTATCTCTGGCTCTAGCTCTCCTACTCAAAAAGGGCCCAGGCTCTAGAACCACCTATTCTGGCCCACCAAATGTGGCCTCTGTCCTATGATCCTCCTAGGAAGGAGCAGTGCAGGCATCAAGCTGAGGGGCCTCTGGACTCAGACGTGCCATCTAGCTCTTCTCTAGGAACTGACTTCTGCCTCTCATGTCAGAGCTGGCTGACTTCATGGGGCTCTTACAGGTAATGAGACTCTCACATCTAAGGGGCTTATCTGACCTCAGCAGCCTTCCTCCTTTCCAGTAACACACCTTTACTGTAATTTCAGCAGAGCAGAGAGTGGAGTATTGTATTCTGCTGGCTATGGACTCTCATGATGAAACGTCTGACTAGGACCCAGTCAACTGTGAAAGCAACCAGTGGTCTAAGGACTAAGTGGTCATGCTTGCTCTTGACTCTGTGTCCAGCTGTGCTCAGCATCTTCGTAATCCCCTTCTCAGCCAGGGGCATGGTCCTAGACCTCTAAAAGACAGGTACTGGTCAGGGGAAACTCCCTTGGCTCTCAAACCGCTGATTCCAGTTTTGCTTTCCTTTACTTAAAATTCCTTCTCAACTCCTTTGGTCTTGATGCTCCACATTGCTTCATACACAGGTTCCCTTTGTCTGAGATGTGGTGTATGATTCATTTTTGCTCCAGGCTTTTGTTACTGACCAGCCGTTCCCCATGTCTGTCTCCTGAAACAGAGGGTGGAATTCCTCTTATTTTCAAGGCAGCTGGAAACCTTGAGCCACCCAGAGCTGCTGCCTGTGCTCAGCCCTTGCAGAGAAAGTCTTCTTCTATGGGTCTCCTCCTTACTCCCAAGAAAGTGAAAGTCACTCAGTCACGTGTGACTCTTTGTGACCCCATGGACTATACAGTCCAGGGAATTCTCCAGGGCAGAATACTGAGATAGGTCGCTGTTCCCTCCTCCAGGGGATCTTCCCAACCAGGAATTCAACCAGGGTCTCCTGCATTGCAGGAGGTTCTTTACCAGCTGAGCCACCAGGGAAGCCCAAAAAATACTTGGGTGGGTAACTTATTCCTTCTCCAGCAGATCTTCCCTATCCAGGAATCGAATCAGAGTCTTCTGCATTGCAAGTGGATCCTTTACCAGCTGAGCTACCAGAGAAGCAGGCGATTCTAATTCAGTTCTGCTTTATAGACTGAGCCAAATTAATCTCCATCGTGCTTCACATCTCTGGTCTCCTTTCTTAGTGTAAACCTGTAGATATCTGCTCTATCTGTAGTCTGGTAGTCTTACTATTTTTCTTTCTCTGTTGTTGTTGTTTCTTAGTCGCTCAGTCATGTCTGACTCTGGCACCCCATGGGCTGCAGCATACCAGGCTTCCTTGTCCTTCACTATCCCCCAGAGTTTGCTCAAACTCATGTCCATTGATTCAGTGATGCCATCCAATCATTTCATCCTCTGTCACCCCCTTCTCCTGCTCTCAATCTTTCCCAGCATTGGGTGCTTTTCCAATGAGTCAGCTCTTTGCATCAGGTGGCCAAAGTATTGGAGCTTCAAAAAAAAAAAAAAAAAGTATTGGAGCTTCAGCTTCAGCATCAGTCCTTCCAAAGTGTATTCAGGGTTGATTTCCTTTAGGATTAACTGGTTTGATCTCCTTGCTGTCCAAGGGACTCTAAAGAGTATTCTCCAGCAACACAATTTGAAAGCATTAATTCTTCAGGACTCAGCTTCTTTATGGTCTAACTCTCACATCCGTACATGACTACTGGAAAAACCATAGCTTTGACCAGACAGACCTTTGTCGGCAAGGTAATGTCTCTGCTTTTTCATATATTGTCTAGGTTTCTCATAGCTTTTCTTCTGAGGAGCAAGTGATTTTAATTTTGTGGCTGCAGTCACCATTTGCAGTGATTTTGGAGCCAAAGAAAATAAGTATGCTATTGTTTCCACTTTTTCCTTCTCTATTTGCCATGAAGTGATGGGACAGGAGGCCATGATCTTAGATTTTTTAATGTTGAGTTTTAAGCCAGATTTTTCCTCTCCTCTTTCATCTTCATCAAGAAGCTCTTCAGTTCCCATTCACTTTCTGCTGTTAAAGTTGTATCATCTGTATATCTGAGGTTATTTGAGAAATATCTGATATTTCTCCCAGCAATCTTGATTCCAGCTTGGGATTCATCCAGTCCATCATTTCCCATTATGTACTCTGCATATAAGATAAATAAGCAGGGTGACAATATACAGCCTTGACATTCTTCTTTTCCAATTTTGAACTAGTTCATTGTTCCATGTCATTTTAACTGTTGGTTTTTCACCTGCATATAAATTTCTCAGGAGGCAGGTAAGGTGGTCCAGTATTCCCATTTCTTTAAGAATTTTCCAGTTTGTTGTGATCCACACAGTCAAAGGCCTTAGCAATGGTCAATGAAACAGAAGTAGATATTTTTCTGGAATTCTTTCTCTCTCTCTTTTTTTTTTGTATGATTCAACAGATGTTGGCAATTTGATATTTGGTTCCTCTGCCTGTTCTAAACCCAGCTTGTATATCAGGAAGTTCTCAGTTCAGGTACTATTGAAACCTAGCTTTAAGGATTTCGAGCATCATCTTGTTAGTATGTGAAATGAGCACATTTGTGCAGTAATGTGAACATTGTTTGCCATTGCCTTTCTTTGGACTGGAAGGAAAACTGACCTTTTCCAGTCCTGTGGCCATCACTGAATTTTCTAATTTTACTAGCATATTGATTACAGCACTTTCATGGCATCATTTTCGAGGATTTGAAATAGCTCAGCTGGAATTTCATCACCTCCACTAGCTTTGTTTGTAGTAATGTTTTCCAAGGCCCACTTGACTTCAGACTCCAGGACATCTGGCTCTAGGTGAGTGACCACACTATCGTGGTTATTCAGGTCATTAAGACTTATTTTGTATATTTCTTCTATATTCCTAGACTCCTTCAGTCATTCATTCATCCTGAAGACATTTACTGCTGCCTACTTTGTCTGGTACTCTACTCAGTGCAAATATGATAAAATTCAACCTTCTACTCTCAAGAATAAAAGATGGGGAAAGTTTATAATTTAGAATTTTTACTCCCCACTTGAACCACAAATGTGTTAAAAAAAAAAAAAACTCCTGCATCATGAAATTCTTAGCAGAAATGACCCCCTCTGGCCTTCACTGAAACTTGCCTCTCTTGAAGATGAGTCCCCAGTACCATCTCCAGTAGAGGCTGCTATCCTCCCATGCATGATGAGTGCAATTGTCTAGTAGTTTGAGCCTTCCTTATTACTGCCCTTCCTGGGAATTGGGATGAAGATTGACCTTTTCCAGTCCCATGGCCAATGCTGGGTTTTCTAAGTTTGCTGACATATTGAGTGCAGCGGCATCTTTAATAGCATCATCTTTTAGGATTTTAAATAACTCTGCTGGAATTCCATCACCTTCACTAGCTTTATTGGCAGCAGTGCTTCCTAAGGCCCACTTGACTTCACACTGCAGAGTAGCTGGCTGTAGGTGAGTGATCACACCATTGTGGTTATCTGGGTCATTACGATCTTTTTTTGTACATTTTTTCTGTGTATTCTTTCCATCTCTTCTTGTTCTCTTCTACTTTTATTAGGTCTTTACTCTTTCTGTCCTTTATCGTGCCTGTCTTTGGATAAAACCTTGCTCGGTTACTTCCAATTTTCTTAAAGAGATCTCTAGTCTTTCCC
Organism: Aepyceros melampus; assembly: GCA_006408695.1. Classification (NCBI taxonomy): domain Eukaryota; kingdom Metazoa; phylum Chordata; class Mammalia; order Artiodactyla; family Bovidae; genus Aepyceros; species Aepyceros melampus. Next base: position 30,073 of record SJXQ01009546.1, on the reverse strand, counting down.
TTTCTGTTGTTTTCCTCTATTTCTTTGCATTTTTCATTTAAGAGGACTTTCTTGTCTCTTCTCGCTGTCTCTGGAACCCTGCATTTAGATGAGTATACCTTTCCTTTTCTCCCTTGCTTTTTGCTTCTCTTGATTCCTCGGCTGTTTGTAAAGCCTCCTCAGACAACCAATTTGCCTCCTTGCATTTCTTGCACTCTTCTCCCATACTAGTAAGGTCATGCTCAAAATCCTCCAAGTTAGGCTTTAGCATTACATGAATCAAGAACTTTCCAGTGTTCAAGCTGGGTTTAGAAAAGGTAAACAAACCAGAGATCAAATTGGAAACATTCACTGGATCATAGAGAAAGCAAGGAGGTTCCAATAAACATCTACCTCTGTTTCATTAACTGTGTTAAAGCCTTTGACTGTGTGAATCACAATAAACTGTGGAAAATTCATAAGAGATGGGAATACCAGATCACCTTACCTGTCTCCTGAGAAACATGTATGTGGGTCGAGAAGCAACAGTTAGGACTGAACATGGAACAACTGACTGATTCAAAATTGAGAAAGGGGAATGACAAGGCTGTTTATTGTCACCCTGTTTATTCAACACAGAGCACATCATGTAGAATGCTGGGGTGGATTAGTTACAAGCTAGAATCAAGGTCGCCAGGAGAAATATCAACAACTTCAGATATGCAGGTGATACTAATTTAATGGAAGAAAGAAAGGGGAACTAAAGAACCTTGATTAGGGTGAAATAGAAGAGTGAAAAAGCTGACTTAAAACTCAACATAAAAAAAAACTAAGATCATGACATCTACTCCCATCACTTCATAGCAAATAGAAGGGGGAATAGTGGAAGCAGTGACAGATTTCCTCTTCTTGGGTTCTAAAATCACTGTGGATGGTGACTGCAGCCATGAAATTAGAAGACAGTTACTCCTTGGAAGGAAAGTTATGACAAACCTAGACAGTGTATTAAAAATCAAATACATCACTTTGCTGACAAAGGTCCATATAGTCAAGGTTATAGTCTTTCCAGTAGTCATGTACAGATGGGAGAGCTGGACCATAAAGAAGGCAGAGCACTGAAGAATTAATGCTTTAAACTATGGTGCTAGAAAAGACTCTCCAGAGTCTCTTGGACAGCAAGGAGATCAAACCAGTCATCCTTAAAGGAAATCAATCCTGAATATTCATTGGAAGGCCTGATGCTGAAGCTGCAATACTTTGGCCACCTGATGCAAACAGCCAACTCATTGGAAAAGACCCTGAAGCTGCGAAAGACTGAAGGCAGAAGGAGAACGAGGTGACAGGGGATGAGATGGTTGGATAGCATCACCAATTCAATGGAATTGAATTTGGACAAACTCCAGGAGACGGTGAAGGACATGGAAGCCTTTGTGCTACAGTCCATGGGGTCGCAGAGTCGCACAGGAATTGGTGACTGAACAAATTCTCCCATACTCAAGGTGAAAAGGTGAAGTGAAGTCCTTCGTATCAACAGTGAAACCTAAAGGCCATTTATTGCCTATTCTCATAGACAGTTTTGCTTCTTTGAGGGTCTTGTCCCTCATAACCAATCAACCTTGCCTTATCTCATTTCTACCATTTATCAAATTTCTAGTAATTCTGCTGCATTTAGAGAAAATTTAGTATCTGGATCCAAGTCTTTTTTCCTGCCAAGATATGTTAGTTCTATTACTACTAAGCCTGGAGTTGGGTGGAGGGGCAGAGTGCAGTTTGAAGCTGAGGTTAAATTGTGGGTTCTGTCTCCCCCACAACTGCCTGAGCACAGGCATTGTCACATAGCCTGAGGAAGCAGGAGCCAGAGAACATGGCTACTGTTGCCCACATCACAGGACAGCAAGACTGCTCCTGGACATACAGACCAGGAAAGAGCTTCCACTGAGCCTAGTGATCACGTAAGGCTCTCATCTTCTCAAAGAGCAGCGAGTAAGGAAAAGGGAACAAGGGACTGAAATATTCATCCTCATCTTGCTCTCTGCTAGAGGTTAAGGAATTCTCTCCCTTCTCATGTGAATGGAAGTATTTTTTCATGAACAGTCCTCAACCCCAGTAGCCATTTTCTCCTTTTCTCTTTTCTTTACTTTCATGGCCACACACTGTAACTTATCATTGCAAATGAGTAAACCTCTGAAATACTAGGTTTTATTCCTTCAGTTTCTAGGGCTTCAGCTTCCTAGAGACCTGGTGCCTTAAATCTCTGTTTTCCAAGGGAGTCCCTTGGACTGCAAGGAGATCCAACCAGTCCATTCTGAAGGAGATCAGCCCTGGGATTTCTTTGGAAGGAATGATGCTAAAGCTGAAATTCCAGTACTTTGGCCACCTCATGCAAAGAGTTGACTCATTGGAAAAGACTCTGATGCTGGGAGGGATTGGAGGCAGGAGGAGAAGGGGACACAGGGGATGAGATGGGTGGATGGCATCACTGACTCGATGGACGTGAATCTGAGTGAACTCTGGGAATTGGTGATGGACAAGGAGGCCTGGCGTGCTGCGATTCATGGGGTTGCAAAGAGTCGGACATGACTGAGCGACTGAACTGAACTGAACTGACTTGTTCTCTCATCCATTCATATTATACCCAACAGTATTCTTGTTTCCCACTCTTGTCTTCACTCAGGGCTTAATGTGATTGGTAAAGTTCAATCATGTATCTATGTCAGAATCTTCTTCTTTGTTCTCAATCTGTGAGACTGAGTACAGACATGCCCTGTAGATACTGCAGCTTCAGGTCCAAACCACTGCAATAAAGTATTGCAATAAGGCAAGTCACAAAAGTTATGTTTATGTTATACTGTACTCTGATAAGTGTGAGATACCATTACACTAAAAAACAAAGCACATATCTTAAATTAAAATGTTCTATTCTTTAAAAATGCTTGCTATCATCTGGGCCTTTAGTAAGTCATAATATTTTTACTGGTGGATGGTCTTGTCTCGGTGTTGATGGCTGCTGACTGATTAGAGTGGTGGTTGCTAAAGGCTGGTTGCTAAAGACGTAGCTGTGACCATATCTTAATAGAACATTGAAATTTGTTTCATTGACTGACTCTTCCTTTCACAAATAATTTCTCTGGAGAAAGCAATGCTGTTTGATAGCACTTCATTGACAGTAGTACTTCTTTCAAAATTGGAGTCAGTCCTCTCAGATCCTACCACTGACTTATCAATTAAGTTCATGCAATATTCTAAATCCTTTGTTGCCATTTCAACGATCTTCACAGCATTTCACCAGAGATAGATACTATCTCAAGAAACCACTCTCTTTATACATAAGAAGCAACTCCTTATCCATTAATGTTTTATCATAAGATTGAAGCAGTTCAGCTACCATTTCTTCAAGGTCCCATTTCTAATTCTAGTTCTTTTGCTATTTCTACCACATCTACAACTCTTTCCTCCAATGAAGTCTTAAACCCTCAAAATCATCCATGTTGGTTGGAATCAGCTTCTTCCTAATTCCTATTAATGTTGATAACTTGAGTTCTTCTAAGTAATTATTAATTTTCTTAATGATAAATCCTTTTCAGAGGTTTCAGTTGATTTTGTCCAAATCCATCAGAGGAATCACTGTGCATGGCAGCTACAGTTTTACAAAGTATATTTCTTAAATAATAAAACCTGAAATTTTAAATTAATCCTTGATCCATAAGCTGCAGAATGGATGCTGTGTTAGCAGGCAGAAAACAAAATTAATCTCATCATACATCTCCATCAGAGCTCTCGAGTGACCAGGTGCATTATCAGGGCAGCAATATTTTGAAAGGAATCTTTTTTTCTGAGCAGTAGGTCTCATCATTGAGCTTAAAATACTCAGTAAATCATGTTGTAAACAAGTGTGATGCCATCCACGCTTTTTATATCTCACAGGCAGAGCATGTAATTCTTAAGGGTAGTAGGATTTTAGGAATGGTAAAGGAGCATTGACTTCAACTTAAAGTCACCAGCTACATTAAGCCCTGACAAGACAATTGGCCCATCCTTTATACCTTTGAAGCTAGGCATTGACTTTTTCTCTCAAGCTAAAGTCCTAGATGGCATCTTCTTCCAATATGAGGCAGTTTTTCTCCACTGGAAATCTGTTGTTTAGTGCACCCATCCTCATGAATTCTCTTTGCTTGATCATCTGGTTAATGTGCTGCAACTTCTTCATCAACCCTTGCTGCTTCATCTTGCACTTTTATGTTATAGAGATGGCTTCTTTCCTTAAACTTCATAAACCAACCTCTGTTAGCCTCAGGCTTTTCTTCTGCAGCTTCCTCAGCTCTCTTAGGCTTCATGGACACAAAAACACTTGGGAGAGTTGGGGCCTTGGTCTGGATTAGGCTTTGATTAAGGGAATGTTGTGGTAGGTTTTTTTTCTTATATCCAGACCACTAAAACTTTCTCCATTTCAGCAGTAAGGTTGTTTCATTTTATTAGTCCCCTCTTCACTGAAGTGCACTTAATTTCCTCCAGGAACTTTTTCTTTGTGTTTATTCTCTTAAGTCTCCTCAACACCCCTCATCAACCTTAGCAGGTTTCTTTTCATCCTACCTTTTTAAGGAAATTGACAGCAAGAGGCATGGTTACTTTCAAATGTCTGTCTCCTTACTCTGTGTATCTACATCTGTGCAGATTTTCACACTTTCTTTAGAATCAGACAATAAGGTCCCTACAATAATGGCTGTGCCCTTAGTTACTTTCTTTCCCTCTGGAAACCACATATTTGCTCTCATATTGATGACTTTCTGCTTTATGTTTGTTTATTAGATTCTGCATATAAGTACAACTGTATGTATTTGTGTTTCTCTGTCTGACATTTCAGTTAGCGTAATACCCTGTAGTTTCATCCATATTGTTACAATGGCAAGATTTCATTCTTTTCTATGGCTAACAGTCATATATATATATATATTTCTACATATATATTGACTTCCCTGGTGGCTCAGACAGTAAAAGCATCTGCCTACAATGCAAGAGGACACGAGTTCAATCCCTGGGTTGAGAAGATTCCCTGGAGAAGGCAATGGCACCCCACTCCAGTACTCTTGCCTGGAAAATCCCATGGACAGAGGACCCTGGTAGGTTGCAGTCCATGGGGTCACAAAGAGTCAGACATGACTGAATGACTTCTCTTCTTTTCACATAAATATATACACACACACACCACACACACACACGCACGCGCGCATATATATGTACCACATCTTCTTTTTTGTTAAATATAAATTTATTTATTTTAATTGGAGGCTAATTACTTTACAATATTGTATTGGTTTTGCCATACATCAACATGAATCCACCACGTATACACGTGTTCCTCAACCTGAACCCCCTTCCCTCTGCCCTCCCCGTACCATCCCTCTGGGTTGTCTCAGTGCCCAGCCCCAAGCATCCAGTATCATGCATCGAACCTGGACTGGTGATTCGTTTCATATATGGTATTATACATGTTTCAATGCCATTCTCCCATCTTCTTTTCCATTCATCTCTCAGTGGGTGCTCAGATTGCTTCTGTACCTTGGCTGTTGTGAATAATGCTACAATGACTATAGCAGTGCCCATATATATTTTCCAATTAGTGTTTTCCTTTTCTTTGCAAAAATAGCCAGAAGTTGAATCACTAGACTGTATGGTAGTTTTATTTTTAATTTTTGATTTTTGTTTCCCTGATGATTTGGGGGTGTTGTGTATCTTTCTTTGTGTCTGTTGGCCATTCATATATCTTGTTTGGAAAAATGTACATTCATGTCTTCTGCCCATTTTTTAATCAGTCTTTTTTTTTTCCCTGAAGATGAATTGTGTGAGTTCTTCGCATAATTTGGATATTAATCTCTTAACAGATATGTCATTCAGTAGGTGGCCTTTTCCTTTTGTTGATAGTTTCCCTTTCTGTGCAAAAGCTTTTTAGTTTGATGTAGTCTCATTTGTTTCTTTTTGGTTTTGTTTGCCTAAGGAGAGATAACCAAAAAATTATTGCTAAGATCAATATCAAAGAGTATACTGCCTATGTTTTTTCCTAAGAGTTTTATTATTTCAGACCTTACGTTTAGTTCTTTAATATATTTTGAATTTATTTTTGTGCACAATGTAAATAGTCCATTTTGAATCTTTTGCACGTAACTCTCCACTTTTTTCCAGTACCATTTATCAAAGAGGCTTTCTTTTCTCCACTGTATCATAGATTAATTGGCCATAAAAGTGTAGGTTCATTTCTGCACTCTGTTCCACTGGTCTTGTGTCTGTTGTGTGTGTGTGTGCACGCACATGCACCAGAATCACACTGTTTTGATTACTATAGCTATATAGTATAGTTTAAAACCAGGGAGGATGTCATTTCCAGCTTTGTTCTTATTTCCCAAGATTTTCTGGCTATTCAGTCTTTTATGTTTTCATACAAATTTTATAACCATTTGTTCTAGTTCTGTGATAAATGTCATTGATATTTTGATAGGGATAACACTGAATCTACAGATTGCCTTGGGTAGCATGTTCATTTTGGAATGTTAATCTATGACAAGTAGAATGCTACTTGTTTGTGTTGTCTTTAGCTTCTCTCATCAGCATCTGATGGGTTTTTGAGCATGATTTCTTACCTCCTTGGTTAGATATATTCCTAGGTATTTTATTCTTTTTGATGCAGTTGTAATTTGGGTTGTTTTCTTATTTTTTCTCACTGGTCTTTCACTATTGAATTCAACAACACAACAGATTCTTGCGTTCTAATTTTGCATTTTGCAAATATACTGAATTAATTTAGTTCTAATAGCTTTGGGGTGACATTTTTAAGATTCTCTTTATATAGTACCATGTCATCTGCAAATAGTGACAGTTTTACTTCTTCCTTTCCAACTTGGATTCCTTTTATTTATTTTCCTTATCTGATTGCTGTGTCTAGGACTACCAATACTATGTTGGATAAAAGTGGCCAGAGGAGGCATCCTGACCTTAGAGGAAATATTTTCAGATTTCCACCACTGGTGGAATTTCCAACATTGGTGTTGGCTACAGGTTTGTCATATATGGACTTTATTATATTGAGATATGTTCCTTCTATACCCACTTTGTTAAGAGTTTTAAATCATAAATGCATGTTGAACTTTGTCAAAAGCTTTTTCTGCATCTATTAAGATGATCATATGCTTTTTATTCTTTAGTTTCTTACCCTGGTGTATCACACTGATTTGTGAATATTGAAACTTCCTTGCATCCATAGGCTAAGTCACACTTAATCATGGTGTATGATGCTTTTGAAGTACTGTTGAACTTAGTTTGCTGATATTTTACTGAGGATTTTGCATCTATGTTCATCAGTGATATTGGCTTGTAATTTTCTTGCATTGTAGTCTTTGTCTGGTTTTGGTAGCGGAGAGTGCTGGCCTCCTAAAATGAGTACAAACACTTCCAATTTAGGGAGATAGTTTGAGAAGGACAAGATTAATTTGTTAAATGTTTGGTAGAATTCATCTGTGAAGCTGTCTGGTCCTGGACTTTTGTTTGCTGGGAGTTTTCAGTTGCTGATTCATTTCATTACTGGTCATTTGTCTGTTCATATTTTGTATTTATTCCCGATTCAGTCTTGTGATATTGTACACTTCTAAGAATTTGTTCATTTCTTCTAGATTGTCCATTTTATTGGCATATAATTAATTCTTCATAGTAATCACTTATGATCCTTTTGAATTTCTTTTTTTAATTTAAATTTATTTATTTTAATTAGAGGTTAATTACTTTACAAAATTGTATTGGTTTTGCCATACATCAACATGAATCTGCCACAGGTATACATGTGTTCCCTTTTCAAAGAACTAGCTCTTAGTTTCATTGAACTTCTCTATTCTTTAGTCTGTATTTCATTTATTTCTGCTCTGATCATTATTTCTTTCCTTCTGTTTTCTTTTGGTTTTGTTTGTTCTTCTCTTTTAATTACTTTAGGTATAAGGTAGGGAATTTTTTTCGAGATTTTTCTTGTATTCTGAGGTAGTACTGTGTCACTATAATTTCTGTCTTAGAAATGCTTTTACTATATCCTATACATTTTGGATAGTTGTGTTTTCATTTCACTTGTCTCTAGGTGTTTTTTATTCGCATTTTGATTTTTAGTGACCTATTGAGAACTTATTAGCATATTGTTTATTCTGTTAGTTTTTTTTCTTATATTTGATTTATAGTCTCATAGCATTCTGTTCAGAAAAGACGCTTGATATGATTTCAGTCTTCTTAAATTTGAGACTTGTTTTGCATCCTAGAATGTGATCTGTCCTGGAAAAAAATCCCATGTGCACTTGAAAAGTGTGTATTCTGCTGCTTTGGGAGGGAATATATGAAGTGCATATGATCTAATATGTTCTTTCAGGCCACTGTTTCTTCAGTGATAATCAGTCTGAGCCATCTGTCCATTGATATAAGTGGGGTACTAAAGCCCCTTACTATTATTGGATTACTGTCAGTACTGTCAATTTTTCTCTGTGTTAGTATTCAGGTGCTCTTATAATCTGTTGTATATTCATCTTGTATTGATCTCTCAATCATTATGTAGTGTCTTTTTTGTTAATTTACAAAATCTTGTAATACTCTTTATTTTAAAGTCTATTTTGTCTAATACAGGTATTGTTACTACAGCTTTTTCATTTCCATTTACATGAAACGACTTTTTCCACCTCTCACATTCAATCTGTGCATATCTTTAGATGTGAAGGTGAGCCTCTTGTAGGCAGTGTATATATGGGTCTTGGATTTGTATGTATTTAGCCAGTTTATACCCTTTGATTGAAACATTTAATCTATCTACATTTGAAGTGATTATTGATAGGTGTGTATTTATTGCCATTTTAAAAGTTGTTTGGGGGTTGTTTTTGTAGTCTTGTTTTGTCATTGTTCCTTTCTTCTTCTTCTCTCTTCTCTTGTGATCTGATACCTATCTTTATATCTGGATCCTTTACTCTTTTTGTGTGTGTGTATCTATTATAGATTTTTGGTTTGTAGTTGCCATTTTAAATGTGTTTTAACTACCATACATTTTTATTCCCCACACAAAATAATTTTTTATAGTATATTTTGCATGTTTTTGTTTTGTTTGTCTCTTAATTACTTATTGTGGATATAGATGATTTTACTACTCTTGTTATTTAATCTTCCTTCTAGCTTTATAAGTGCTCGATCTACTACTTTTATTATGAGATTTTCCCTCATAGTTTTCATGTTTTTTGTTGTGATCTTGTCTTTTTCACTTGTTTCTGTTGTTGTTTAGTTGCTAAGTCATGTCTGACTCTTTGTGACTCCATGGACTATGGCGTGCCAGCCTTCCCAGTCCTTCACTATCTCCTGGAGCTTGCTCAAACTCACATCCATTGAGTCAGTGATGCTATCCAGCCATCTTATTCTCTGTCACCCCCTTTTCCTCATGTCTTCAATCTTTCCCAGAATCAGGGTCTTTTCCAATGAGTCAGCTCTTTGCATTAGGTGGCCAAGGTTTTGGAGCTTCAGCATCAATCCTTCCAATGAATATTCAGGGTTGATTTCATTTAAGATTGACTGGTTTGATCACTTTGCTCTTCAAGGGACTCTCAGAGTCTTCTCCAGTATCACAATTCAAAAGCACCAGTTCCTCAGCACTCACCCTTCTTTATGGTCTAACACTCACATCCATACTTGACTACTGGAAAAACCATAGCTTTGCTAAATGGACCTTGTCAAAAAAGTGATGTCTCTGCTTTTTAATACTTTAAAGAGAAGTTTATTTCACATTTCTTGTTAAGTCAGTTTAGTGGTGCTGAACTTTTTCACTTTTATTGTCTGGAAAAGTCTTTACCTCTCCTCCAAATCTGAATGACCACCTTGCTGGGTAGAGTAGTCTCAGTTTTAGGGTTTTTCCTTTTATCACTTAAATATATCATGTTATTTCTTTCTGATCTACAAAGTTTCAGCTGAAAACCCAGCTGACAGTCTTATGGGAGTGCCCTTGTATGTAACCAGTTGGTTTTCTCTTGCTGCTTTTAATATTTTTTCTTTATTTTCAATTTTTGTTATTCTAATTGCAATATGTCTTGGTGTGGTATTCACTGGATTGATCATCCTGTTTGGGACTCTGTTTCCTGGCCCTGGATGTCTGTTTCCTTTTCCAGTTTAGAAATCTTTTCAGCTATTAGGGCTTCAGATATAACTTTTGCTGCTTTTTCTTTCTCTCTTCTCCTCTCCTTCCTATAATGTGAATGTTAGTATGCTTGATGACCTCATAGAGGTCTCTTAAATTTTCTTTAGTTTTTTAACCCTTTTTTTTTCTTTTCCTTGTTTGGTTTGTGTGATTTCCACTAGTCTGTCTTCCAATTCACTTATCTGTTCCTCTATATCATATAATCTATTATTAATTCCTTCTAGCACATCTTCCATTTCAATCATTGTATCTTTGGCTCATTTTGGCTCTTTTTTATACTTTCTAGCTCATTATTAAACTTCTTACTGTATTTTATACTCTTCTCCCAAGTTCATTCAGTATCTTTATGGACATTACCTTAAATTCTTTTTGGGGTAGATTGTTCATCTCCATTTCATCTAGTTTTTCTGAGGTTTTATCTTGTACCTTCATTTGGACATATTCCTAGCCCTCATTTTGCTTAAGTCTCTGTGTTTATTGGGCTTCCCTTGTGGCTCAGCTGGTAAAGAATCCACCTGCAATGCAGGAGACCTGAGTTCAATCCCTGGGTTGGGAAGATCCCCTGGGGAAGGAAAAGGCTACCCACTCCAGTATTCTGGCCTGGAAATTTCCATGGACTGTATCATGTATAGTTCATGGAGTTGCAAAGAGTTGGACATGACTGGGTGACTTTCACTTTCACTGTGTTTATTAGTATATATTTTGCAGGTTGGTTACATTTCCTGATCTTGGAGAAGTGGCCTTATGGAAGAGATATCCTGTGGGGTCCAGCAGCACACTTCCCTCTGGTCACCAAAACTATTTGATCTTTGGGTGTCCTATTTCTGATGATTCTTAAATCTTTGTTTCTAGTTCTACCTCTCCCCAAGCTTCAGAAATATGTACCTAATTGTCTTCTCAATGTCATCACTATATGTTTCTCTGGTGTCTCAAATGAAATCATCATCTACTTTTTAAACCATGCCACTTCTGCACTTTAAACAGCTGGGGGGGGGGTGTGGGTAGGAAGGGCCACCACCAGTTAAGAAAGTGCAAAACCTGAAATTCTTATCTTTTTCATATGAATTTCTATTTATATCAAGTCACTGTAGTTAGACCTGCAATTTTACTTTATAAATATTTCTCCAGTCCACTCTTTATTTCCACATTTACTCCTTCTGTGCTGGCCCAGACTCTTATTTTACATTACCTAGATAATTCATAGTCTCCAAAATGACCTCTAGGTCTCAAATCTTGTCCCTTTTAGGTTTGCCCTTCACTTTGGTCTGAGCATCACCTTAAAATGAAAATTGGACTGGCTTAGAACATGTCAGTGCCTTGCTACCACCTACAGAAGAAAATCCAAGTATTCACTGAGCATCAGGGCTCCCCCTGCAGCACCCTCCACCTTACCATTGCTGCCTAAGCTTGTCATTCTGTGATCTAACAGAACTGTTCAACATCCCAACTTGCTGTGCCATTTGAACTACTTTACATATGTTTTATCTTGCTCTGTGACCATTTTCACTCTCACTTCTCTGGCATGTACCCACTTTAAGACCTAATGAAAAAAAAAAAATCACTTCCCTAGGACATTCTCCCAAGAACTCCTGTAGGCATGTGGTTTCCCCTCCATATTCCAAGAAAGGTTTTTTTTTTATATGAAGATTTAAATTCTCTCTTATTATTTTTCCCTCTGAATCTACAAAGAGTCTGAGTAATCAGATCAGTGATTTTATATTTATATAATTCCCTGGCTCCTAGTCTACCTTGCTGTTGAGTAAAATAGCCTTTCTCCATGCGGACATGCAGACTGACACATTAGTATGCATGCAGCTCATTGTTATGTGCACACCTTGAGCATTGCAGTCCCTGGTCGGTATTGGAATAACACAGATTATATAATAATCCTTTCAGGTGTCTCCTCAGCAGTCCCTAAGTCCCTGGGAGGAATAAATATATTTCTTTCCTTTGTAATTCCATCACCTGGCAAGGTGATGGTCATAAAACAGATGCTCCACAGTTATTTGGTGAGTTGATGAAATGTTAACACTTTCCATCTCAGGTGATGTCCTGTCTCTATGACAGCCAAGAATGGCACATTTTCAGTTTTCAGCCTAGTTGTTCGCAATCAAGATACAGAAAAGTATGTGTCCTTATGGAACAGAAATGAACAATCATATCCACAAAACCCTGTTGTCCCTTCAACTTCCTGTTGTAAACCTAACACCATTTGAATCTTAGGGTAGTATGACTTGAGAGGTTCTCAGCTGAAAACAGGACTCACCGTCAGTTTTTATTTGCCGTCAATATTTATATTCTGCCATGTGCAGAATGTAAATACACTTTGCAGTGGATTTCCTGAGAATAATTTAGAGCAGCAAGGAACATCTTATTTGTTATTTCCAGCTTTCCCTTAAAATAACCAAGAAAATGTGAAAAGCAGAGAGAGAAAACCCACAGCAAGTCTGGCCCTAATGATAAACTCTCTGATTGGCCTCCGCATAGTGCGACGTGGCCTGAGCACACTGGAAATAGTTTATAAGAATTAAAAACCCTTGAAATCAAACTAAGATTCCCCATCAGTGGGCAGAGCACAGTAAACGTCAGCTGATAGTCCACACAGTAGGAGGCCCTACTGTGGAGGCTTTTCTGAGCACCTCTTCACATTGGTGTTTGTTCTTCTTTGCTCCAGTTCCTTACTGCAACTTCCCTTGCACCTAAACATGGCTCAATTTTTCCCCCAGAATAACTTTGGAATATTCTTTCAGACATTGCTCGGTATGTAGAGATTTCTGCCAGGAATAAAATACTTGAATAATTAACCTAATAATACTTGAATAATTAACCTAATTATTACAGTAACTGTTGGACTGTAACTAGCATCCTGATGCCCTTCACTCAGTCTAAGATTTATGCTTTTTTGAAAAATTAATTTATTTTTATTTTTGGCTGTGCTGGGTCTTAATTGCTGCATGACGGCTTATTCTTATCACAGCAAGTGGGGCTACTCTCTGGTTGTGATGTGTGGACTTCTCATTGTGGTGGCTTCTCCTGTTATGGAGCACAGGATTGAGACATGCAGACTCAGAAGTAGTGAGTAGAGCATGTGGGTTCTAGAGCACAAAAACAATAGTTGTTACACATGGGCTTAGCTGCCCTGTGGCATGTGGAATCTTCCCATACTAAGAATTGAACCTGTGTCCCTCATGTTGGCAGGAAAATTCTTAACCACTGGACCAAAAGGGAAGTGTTCAATTCAGTTGCTTAGTCATGTCCGACTCTTTGTGACCCCATGGACTGCAGCACGCCAGGCTTCTCTGTCCAACTCCCAGAGCTTGCTCAAACTCATGTTCATCAAGTTGGTGATACCATCAATCTTTCCCAGCAACAGGGTCTTTTCTCATGAGTCATTTTTTCCCATCAGATGGCCAAAGTATTGGAGTTTCAGCTTTAGCATCAGTCCTTCCATGAATATTCAGGACTGATTTCCATTAAGATTGACTGGTTTTGTCTCCTTGCAGACAAAGGACTTTCAAGAGTCTTCTCCAACACCACCGTTCAAAGGCATCAATTTTTCACTGCTCAATCTTCTTTATGGTCCAACTCTCACATCAATATGACTATTGGAAAAACCATACCTTTGACAGACTTATGTCATCAAAGTAGTGTCTCTACTTCTTAATATGCTGTCAAGTTGATCACAGTTTTCTTCCAAAGAGCAAACATCTTTTAATTTCATGGCTGCAATCACCATCTGCATTGAGTTTGGAGACCAAGAAAATAAAGTCTGTCATTGTTTCCATTGTTTCCCCATCTATTTGCCATGAAGTGATGGGACCAGATGCCATGATCTTAGTTTTCTGAATGTTGAGTTTTAAACCAGCTTTTTTCACTCTCTTCTTTCACTTTCATCGAGAGGCTCTTAGTTCTTCACTTTCTGGCATAAGGGTGGTGTCATCTGAATATCCGAAGTTATTGATATTTTTCCCAGCAATCTTGAGTCCAGCTTGTGCTTCATCAGCCTGGTATTGCACTTAAGTTAAATAAGCAAGGTGACAATATATAGCCTTGTGGTACTCCTTTCCCAGTTTGGAAGCAGTTCAAAGTTCCATGTCTGGTTCTAAATGTTGCTTTTTGACCTGCATGGAGATTTCTCAGGAGGCAAGTCAGGTGGTCTGGTATTCCCATCTCTAAGAATTATCCACAGTTTGTTGTGATTCACACATTTAAAGGGTCAATGAAGCAGAAATAGGTGTTTTTCTGGAATTCTCTTGCTTTCTCTATGATCCAATAAGTGTTGGCAATTTGATCTCTGGTTCCTCTGCCTTTTCTAAATTCAGCTTGAACATCTGGAAGTTCTCAGTTCTCACACTGTTGAAGCATCACTTGGAGAATTTTGAGCATTACTTTGCTAGCATGTGAGATGAGTGCAACTGTGTGGTAGTTTGAGCATTCTTTTGGCTTTCTTTGGGATTAGAATTAAAACTGACCTTTTCCAGTCCTGTGGCCACTGCTGAGTTTTCCAAATGTGCTGGCATATTTGTGCAGCACTTTCACAGCATCATCTTTTAGGATTTGAAATAGCTCAGCTGGAATTCCATCACCTCTGCTAGCTTTGTTCATAGTGTTGCTTCATAAGGCCCATCTGACCTCACACTCCAGGATGTCTGGTTCCCGGTGAGTGATCACACCATCATAGCTATCGGCCCATCTGACCTCACACTCCAGGATGTCTGGTTCCCGGTGAGTGATCACACCATCATAGCTATCTAGGTCATTAAAATCTTTTTTGTATAGCTCTTATGTGTATTCTTGCCACTTCTTCTTGATATATTCTGCTTCTGTTAGATCCATACTATTTATGTCCTTTTTTGTGCCCATCTTTGCATGCAATATTCCCTTGATATCTCTAATTTTCTTGAGGAGATCTCTAGTATTTCCCTTTCTATTGTTTTCCTCTATTTCTTTTCTATACTTTTCTTGCTAAGATAATTATTCTACATCTTTATAGGGTCCTCAGGCTTAGGGTCCTTACTAATATTACAAAGTCTGTAAGTCATGCAAAAATCTTATGTTTTTGGCTGCAGCTTCCCTCTGAGTACTGGCTTTTTAAATCCCAGGTCTATCTGATCAGGATAACTTGTGAAATGAGAAGTGGGAAAAACTTTTGTACGTGCTTTCATGGCCAAATTCCCTCTCTATATTAAATCTATCTTACGCTGAGCTGCTTGTAGGGGGCTGCAGCCTTCACAAGCTATAGGTGATTCAGGAGCAAATTCTTGCCCTTTACTGGATCACATCTCAGTTGGGAAGCTGCTGACTGGGAAGTAAGTCCCTCATTCTTTCCCTGATTCTTAGTTGGCCTTCTGCTCCTTTAGGTCTGTGCCCTCTTGCTCCTCACTGAGTCTGAGCTGCTAGGAAGTGGACAAAGACTTCCTGCAACTTTGATGGAAGCCTTTCTAACCTACTCTTCTAACTCAGATCTGTTTGGGCTTGCTGCTTTCCTGCTCCTTCTGTACTGAATGAACTTTGGAAGCATAGATTTATAAAAAGGTTTTTCTGAAAAATAGGAAATAAAACATTGATTCATGCTGAAGCTATTACCATAATTTAGAAATAATCTGTAAAAATACACAGAATGTGGATTTTTCATAATACAATTACAATCCAATTTCATGATTCAGTTCAACAGTAAGATTTGAATAATCAGATCTATAGACTTGAAAATATTACCAGGCACCTTTCCAAAATTCTCATGGTATTTTTGTCCTGTGCTGGATAAACTGAAGGTCATGGGCTTGATATATTTATTCTTTTTCATTTACCCGCCTGAAAAAATGTGATCAACCCATAATAATTCTCTAACTTTTACATTTCTTCTCCTGGAATTTGATGCCATAGTGTAAATGGGCATTTTTTAAAATAAGTGGTTGAGAATCATCAAATGAAATAATACTATTTAAAATGTGATAATGGGTAGGTCTATTTCATCATAAAGTATTGTGCACTTGAATAATGTGAAATTACTAGTATTAACTAAAATATGTAGATAAACCTAATCTTGTACAATAAGTACAAAATATATCAAACTGTGTACTTTTAGTTCTTGAAGCAGCAGGCTGAAAGGCAAGCCGTCTTTCATATCTAAACTGCATCCGATTGTTCACTTCAATTCTTTGTAGCTCATTGCTTTCTAGGGGAGAAAATCATGCTGTTACTGTTAAGGTATTGGTTCATATGAAAACATGGGCTTTTGGAAATTAAAGAAGAAAAAGAAGATCTCAATTTGTAGCATTTGCTGATTTCTGTGGTGTCGGATCAAACTATAAACAGCTTAACAACCCACTCACAGAATTCCTGGGTATTGACAGCTGGTGCTCGGGAGCCAGTGTGAGTGGGCTCCATGACCCTGGGCGTGGTGTCCCACCCAAGATGCCCATTAACCGTGTTCAACCGAGCCCCCTCCCCCATTTTGGTGTCCTGTGCCAAACCAATCTCTCCTTGGGAGCATTTCTGATAAACTCTTTGTGACTTGGATATCACAGCAAATCACAACAGAAACAGGATTTCTTTTTTCACGTTTAATTTCTATATTGTTAGAATTGTCAAAGAAATGAGTCTGCACCTTCCTCCAGCTCCCACAATAAAGGTCTGTTTTGCCCATCTCAAGACGCTGCATGGAGTACCACAGTCTAATTAAAATGCTCGCTGATGGGCACTGTGCTAGGGTGGACAGCACACTAGGTTGCACAGCTTTGGCAAGAGGACATTCTTGAAGACGTGCTGCTTGCCTGGCAGTGCCTCCTTGGATGTCCCAAGTTAAGGATTCCATGAGGTGGGAGGATCTTGCTAGTCCATTCAGACCTATGCCCTGGGAGGTTTGCTTGTCTTAACACTTGACTTAGTGAGGAAAACTGAAAAATTTGGGAAATATCTGTAGAAAGTCCTGAGTCTTTGCATATCTACATTCCTCCCCAGAGATCCATTTAGAGTAAGCTTTATCAATACTACCTTCAGGAAGGCTTTGTGTTCTCTCGAAATTAGGTCATTAATGTGCTGGTCGAGCAGATTTGTGTTCTGCTGTGGTGAGGTCCATGTCTGTAATCTAAAGGCAACCCTTCCTGTATCTTCTCCATCATCCTGACAGGGTGCAGAGGTGGATGTTTTAATGTCTTTTGAGTAAATCTGATCTTGAAATAGAGTTGTCAAAATGAGATTGTCACAGTACTTCTTGGATAGTAACATTCAATTTCCCACCACTAACAAAGTAGTTTGAAGGTATTGCTGTTTAATGGTTTCATCTCCTATACCTGACTACAAACATTCATTATTTAACATGTTTGTGTGGAAGAGATATGAAAATAACATAACCACCTCTTTCCCCCAAGCCCAACTTTGAATATTTTAGGAGAGATATAAACACTTCATCCTCTGGCTGGATGGCATCACTGACTTGATGGACGTGAGTCTGAGTGAACTCCAGGAGTTGGTGATGGACAGGGAGGCCTGGCGTGCTGTAATTCATGGAGTTGCAAAGAGTCGGACACGACTGAATGACTGAACTGAACTGAACTGAAACACTTCATAAATTCAGAGCATTGCTCTTTTCTAAAATAAGCCCATAAAACAAGGTGAGAGACAGAAGTGGCAGGATCCCAGTTTAGAGGCTGGACATGGCAAGAGCATGGGTCCCTGAGAAGAAAAGACAGGAAGTCCTGCAGAGGAGGGGTAGACTTGAGTTTCTCTGTGCCCTTGAACCCTTCACCCCACCTGCATCAAACATCTTACAGGAGCTTCTCCCTGTTAGTAGTCATGTATGGATGTGATGTCATGTTTCCAGTAGTCATGCATGGATGTGAGAGTTGGACCATAAAGAAGGCTGAACACCAAAGAATTGATGCTTTTCGCTGTGGTGTTGGAGAAGACTCTTGAGAGTCCTTGGACTGCAAGAATATCCAACCAGTCAATTCTAAAGGAAATCAATCCTGAATATTCCCTGGAGGGACTGATGCTGATGTTGAAGCTCCAATACTTTGGCCAACTGAGGTGAAGAACTGATTCATTGGAAAAAGACCTTGATGCTGGGAAAGACTGAAGGCAGGAGGAGAAGGGGATGACAGAAGATGAGGAGATGGTTGGATGGCATCACCAAATCGATGGACGTGAGTTTGAGCAAACTCCAGGAGATGGTGAAGGACATGGAAACCTGGCATACTGCAGTTCATGGGGTGGCGAAGAGTCGGACATTACTGAGCAACTGAACAGCAACAACAATAGCAAACTGAACATGTGAAATAAGATGAAAGAAACAAGTTTTTCTGTAGCAACAACCACAGCATAGGAAGAACACACAGATGGCCTGCATGCTTGGAGCCTGCTGGTGACTGGGGCAGCTGTTTGGATAGTGTGTGGATGGAGTTAATATATGTCCATGTGTGTCCCCATGTGGGACCAAGGTGGGAAGGGAAGCTGGTCAGCCCAGGCTTACCCAAGGACATTCTATCACACAGATTCAAGGAGCCTTGGACTTCTATGAACTCTGACCTTCCATATCATTTGGAAGATGTATTGCTCAAGAAAGAAAACTTCTTAAGTTTAATGGCTTGTTAATTTTATTTATAACTTTAAAATTTTAGATGTAAGTTTGTGAGTCTCTCTTCGAATGTTGTAAGTGGGCTTGGCAAAGGTGGAATGCTGAAGAGGGGACAGATTCTGGGCATAAAGTTTGTGAGTCTCTCTTCGAATGTTGTAAGTGGGCTTGGCAAAGGTGGAATGCTGAAGAGGGGGCAGATTCTGGGCATATTGGAAGCAGGGCCAACAGGCCTCGCTGGTGGGCTGATGTGGGATGTGACGGAATGAGAGGACTGTGCAATGGCCAAGAAAATGCTTTTTCCCTCCAAGATTTTTTAATCTTGAACTGAGCATTATAAATTTATTGTGATATCCCTTCTATCTTGGCAGGGCTTCCCAGGTGGCATAGCGGTAAAGAATCCACCTGCAATGCAGGAGACACAGATGTAGGTTTAATCCCTGGGTCAGGAAGATCCCCTGGAGGAGGAAATAGCAACCCGCTTCCCTGGTGGCTCAGATGGTAAAGCATCTTCTTCTGCCTACAATGCAGGAAACCCGGGTTCAATCCCTGGGTCAAGAAGATCTCCTGGAGAAGGAAATGACAACCCACTCCAGTATTCTTGCTTGGAAAATCCCATGGACAGAGGAGCCTGGTGGGCTACAGTCCATGGGGTCACAAAGAGTCGGACACGACTGAGCGACTTCTCCTTTCTTTCTTCCTTCCTTTCTTTCTTTCTTTCTTTTCTTTCTTTTCTTTCTTTCTTTCTTTCTTTCTCTTTCCAGTATTCTTGCCTAGAAAATCGATGGACAGAGGAGCCTGGCAGGTACAGCTCACAGGATCGCAAAGTGTTGGACATGAGTGTGCATGCGTGCATGGTTCTATCTTGGCTAAATTTAATATTCATCCCAAGTAACTTAGATATCCTTCATTGAAGCATTCAGCAAATGCTAGTTAATGTTTTTATTGATGTAGATTTTCAAGGAAGTAGCCGGTAACTAGACAGAGAGGAAATCAATCATCCCAAGCAAAACAGATAACAACATGACCACCAATACTTTATTCCATTACCTTTCGGAGATAAGCCCCTTCAGGATGCCCTGGGAGTTTGTTAGAAGTGCAGAGGTAGCTGCCCACCCCCCCCACCCCCCCCACCCCCACCCCCCAACCTAACACCCTAACCCTCAACCCCGAACCCTAACCTCTACCCCTAACCCTAACCCTAAACCCTATCTCCAAACCCTAACCCT
>SJXQ01009546.1:0-10101 GCA_006408695.1 Aepyceros melampus | reverse complement strand
GATGCCCTGGGAGTTTGTTAGAAAGGCAGAGGTAGCCCCCCCCCCCCCCGACGGCTACTGAATCAGAACTCTAAGAAAGGGGCCCAAGGATCCGTGTTTTACCAAGCCTTCCAGATGATTCTGATGCACATTGAAGTTTGAGAACCATAAAATTAGCTAACGCACTCACCTGAGTGTGAAAGAGACCATATCAAAATCATTTTTTTCTCTTATGTATTAAAATAGACTTTTGACTCAGTTTTAATGGTCTTTGGAGGCGATGGAGTGGCCCCACCTGCCACTTTGTACTAGAACAGACCCATTTTGTCTCTTACAGGGATGCATGTGTAGGAAAAGATGATCTCCCCTCCTTACACATGCCTAACAGCTATTGCCAAGTTTGGGGAAATGTTTCCTTTTTCCTAAAAAAAGTGAGCTCTTATCCATCTCTAAATATTTTCTTTCCAATTCAAAGTGAGGCCACCAAAACAACAGCACGAATCCCTGGAGAAAAGCCCCTGCACAGATCGGAAAACACCTATAATTCTTGTTGATCAGAGGAAGTCCCAGAATGTTAGTCTAAAGAATTCTCTAAGGTCTTCTAAAGAGCTATTAATAAAATAAGATACACACACAAAATAAAAGATTAACAAATAAACTTAATAAAGTGTGCTTCAGTGTCTCTCAGAGGCCCCTATTTCATTTGTTCATTTGTACATTTTCAAGGGTGTACTGAGGTTAATATATTTTATTATCACTATCAGTGTAATTATAATTATGTTTATTTCTCATTGTTTTTTCCTCTTTACACACACACAGAAATTGTGCCTTCTACTGTAAATATACAGAATGACTAAAAATCACACAGAAACGTAATGAAAGTGCAAGGAACATTATGAAAGTTCAAAACAGGAAGCATTTTTTTTTTTTTTTTTTTGCTAAGAAGAAGTTTCCATCCTGTGAGGTCTTGACACAATTATTCTATTTTTTTTCAAATTAAAAATAAAAGTGTGTGTTTAGTTCCATTTTAGTGTTTTCCTGTTTCACTTTGTAGAGTTTCTCTGCTCTCATCGGTATGATTTTTCACAGATTTGGTCTGTGGTTTTGTGGGAATGAGATTCTTAACCACGTATGTGAAAACAATTTCCTGTAAAGCTTCACGACTCCATGCAGATAAACACACGAGTGTCGGCTGACACGTCTGCTCTGAGAAGCTGCAGGGCCTGTGTCTCCACTTCACCCTAAACTCATTTCCTGCCAGGGAGAACTCCTGAAACCATTCAAGAAAAATCAGGCTAAGAATACAGAGAATTATGTGCTGATCTCATAAGGGGAGCATTAAACTCCTCAGTTGCCAGGAGTTCATTTCTCAGAAACCCTGATACAACAGTTGCCAAAAAATCGCCATTTAGTGCTTCAGATTAGAAGTGATTTATTTTAAAAGATATTTCCAGATGTTCGAATTCACCTTTAAAAAGCCACTTTTTCAAAAGTGAATGACCTTTACTCTCAGCTGCCCCATCAAATCCTGCACTTTTGTTAACGTGTTGAAAGATGCCTATTTATTTTGCCTCACTGCTGTCGTGGTGCAGGAAACCCCACTGCCCATGCGCTGAGGATGGCTAGCAGGGCTGCGTGGGGACGCTGGTGCCTCATCTGCTTTTAGTCAGTCTGTGCAGCCCCAGTGAGGATTACCCTGCTGCTGCTGCTCGTGAGAACCTGGGCCCCTGCTGCCTCCCATTACCAAACAGAGGAAGAGGCCAAACGGCGAGTGACCTCTCTCCTTGCACTCAGTTCTCTGTGTAAACACGTTTTTGAGGACGAACAGAACAGAGCGGTGCGCCTTTCTGCCTCCCTTGGGCAGAAACAGAGCATGTGTGTACTGGACTTTAAATCTTGGCTCTTGCTAACGCACCAAGTGGCTGGAAGTGGTGTTCTCAATTGTCTGCTGGTTTCAAGGAAACAGGGAAAAGTCGTTTTCCATGAAGAACTGGGAAATTGTATTTCGTTTATTTACACGGAATACAAAGAAAGTTATACCCGCCCTTTGAATTAGAGATGTATCGAACCTACTGCCTGGCAGCCTTTAAAATATTTATAATGTAGACTCTTAGAAAAAATAAAACCTTATTGAATTATCTTTCTCTGCAAGAAGCCAGCTAGTAATGAATATGCGCTGGGTCAGTTGTTGTAAATGGTGTTCTAATTTATTGACATATAGTGCACACTGCTTTTGGGGTTCTATCCCGATTAGCGGTCCTCTTCATGGTGCCCTGCAGTGCCTACTGCACAGACCATAGGAGCTGTCCCTGCAGACCTACGTATTCACTGTATTCACTGTGTGTGCGCGCAGGATTGTGGGGTGGGGGCTTTCTTCAGATTGCAGGCTAGAGCTTTCATTTAGACGCATTCTGCGCTAAGAATTCTTCCTGCAATTGGCAATGATTAATGCCATGGCCTTTAAATTGGCTGGCCCTGGATTCAAATCAGCTCAAGTGTTCAGTGACTGTCTGCACTTGAGCAGGGAACTATGTGTTCACTCATTTTTAAAACAGAGATAGTCTTATCACAATCATTGTGAGCTATGCTGCTGCTGCTGCTAAGTCGCTTCAGTCGTGTCCGACTCTGTGCGACCCCATAGACGGCAGCCCACCAAGCTCCCCCGTCCCTGGGATTCTCCAGGCAAGAACACTGGAGTGGGTTGCCATTTCCTTCTCCAATGCATGAAAGTGAAAAGTGAAAGTCAAGTCGCTCAGTCGTATTCGACTCTTAGCGACCCCATGGACTGCAGCCTACCAGGCTCCTCCATCCATAGGACTTTCCAGGCAAGAGTACTGGAGTGGGGTGCCATTGCCTTCTCCATTGTGAGCTATAAGGCTCTGAAAGTAGAGTGCTTAATTCTTATTTGACACAGAATAAGTGTTCTCCCTCTCCTTGTCTCTCTCTCTCTCTCTCTGTGGGTAACTATATATATATATAGTTACAATAGCATAATTATTTCTGTTCATTACCGACTATGTGCTGTGCTGTGCTTAGTCGCTCAGTCATGTCTAACTCTTTGTGACCCCATGGATTGTAGCCCTCCAGATCCCTCTGTCTACGGGGGTCTTCAGGCAAGATACTGGAGTGGGTTGTCATGCCCTCCTCCAGGAGATCTTCCCAACCCAGGGATCAAACCCAGGTTTCCTGCATTGCAGGCAAATTCTTTACTGTCTGAACCACCAGGGAAGCCCAAGAATACTGGAGTGGGTAGCCTATCCCTTCTCCAGGGGAACTTCCCAACCCAGGAATCAAACCTGAGTCTCCTGCCTTGCTGGCAAATTCTTTACCATCTGAGCCTTTAGGAAAATACTAACAATTTTCCCTACCAGCTTTGCTACCCTCCACCTTTTACTGGTTCACAGAGTCCAATGTATACTTCCAAAATGTATTTTTCTGTGTATCCCCATTGATAATGCAGTTTTTAAAATTTTATCTGATTCTTGCTTACGATAATCTCCAATTTTTCTCTTGTATATGTTCATGGCCACACATCTTCTCATGGGACTTTGTGCATGGTTGTATATGCTAAGCTGCTTCAGTCATGTCCAACTCTTTGCAACCCTATGGACTATAGCCTGCCAGGCTCCTCCATCCATGGGACTCTCTAGGCAAGAATACTGGAGTGAGTTGCCATGCCCATCTCCAACGGGACTTTAGTAGGGGATAAATCAGGCAACAATAAATTGACACCAAGTTAACCCCAAATTCCCAACTCATGTAATACCTTTAATATTTCATTTAAGATTTTTTTTTCTATATTCAGATCCTAGATGGTTCTGTGACTTTTTAAATTAAACCTGTTTACAAGGCGAATAATAGAAACCAACACTGGCTTGACAAAAGGAAATTTTATTGGAAAGAGACTGGAATGTCTCACAGAACCTAGGGAAGAGCTCAATAACCAAGGCTTGAGGAAGAAAGACAAGGAAGCACTGAGGTCCTGACAGCAGGGTTCCAAAGCAACCTGGGGCCAGCAACATCTGCTGTGCATGTCGGTAAGTCTCTAGATCCTCAGCCCCAAATTAGACATTCCTGGCACAAAATCAGATGGTCCTGTTTGACTGTGATACGAAGGTAGGGTTACTTAACAGAGACATGCTGTCAGACAGAGTTCAGAGCAGGGAGCATAGGCATGGTCTGCATCTCTAAGTGGTGTCTACTCCAGTTTTCTAGCCTGGCTATCTTGGTTACATCTTTTATATAAAGCTATTTTTGAAATATGAAACATTTTCTCAGCATTTCCTTTAGCCATTTCCCACATTTGTGCATCCAGGACATCTGTGCTCTGAGGAAAGGTGAGCAGTAGCTAAAAAGAGAAAAATTGGATTGTTTTAGGAGTGTTCTTATGAGATGATAAGGAAATTATTAACCCAAGCCTTCTCTACCAAGATTATTCCCTGACTTGGGGAGAAGTATGATGTTAGAAGGGAAACTGTGAGAATGAAAATACCAGTAGATCTTAGCAAGAGTGAGACACTCACTGCTCCCCAGACCATGTCGCAAGCAGGAGATGGAAACTTCATCTGATTTGCAGAGCTGAGACATGCAAGGGTTCCTGGAGAGACAATGAGACCCCCAGAAGAATGGAATAATTCCCAAGCACATAGGACTAGTGTGAAGTGGCAGTCAGCCACCGAACCCAAGAGTTCATGAAGATAGGAAGGAGACACAGCCCCACACCCGATCAGCTGCCCAAATCATGGGTCATATGGAGGGCTGGACACACTGGCCGATGCCTATAATGCCACAGAAGGTGCTTAGGTGAATGAATGAAGAGTAACACTCTGGCATTTGGTAAATGCCATAGAATTAGACACAATCCTGATGAATCCTGGTGAAATTTTAGATTAAAATTCTGCCATCCTAAACTGGAAAAGGAAAATTTTTTAAAAAATTGTATTTCTGCAATGGTTGAGGTTATAAGTTAATATATCTGCAATATTTACTCATTAAAACTAAATTGCATGCTATTGTAACTTTTTCTGTACTGTGGGACTTTTTATATGGAATGGATTTATTTCTTAAAAGTTTAAGAGCCTCCACCATCAATACTAGCTGTAAACATACAAATGTAATTTTTGTGGAAATGGACAATTTTTGGAAATTTTAACATTACTGACAGTGTTGTTTTTTTTTTCTTTGAAGCAATAGAATTACTCTTTTCACTTGCTGTGTCAGTATCTCTAAATTACATTTCCCTTTTTCAAAAATGATTTTTCCTTTTGTATAAGATAAAAAATTCTAGTCAAGCAAAGGGAAGACATCTTAAATTATCCTTAATTTCACTACTCAGAGAAAAAATACTGTTGAGAAACTGGTGTCTATTTATCTATAATACTTAATGTTTTAATCATCTTCATATTTATTTTGGACACTTAAATTCATTATAAATTGTGTAGTATTTACTTATAATTTGCATTTTAAAATATTTTATGATTTTTAAATTATTTTAATACTTACTTATTGGAAAGGACTTGGGAAACAGTAAAATATGAATAATACCATAAAAGCCATCACACAACTGTTAATATTCTGGTGTGTTTTCCTTTCAAGTCTTTGTGTGTACACACAGATACATGCATTTTGATTATATGGTATATTGCTTTATACTTTATATAGTTGTATCTATTCATTTATATGCTTTTATTCTTTCTCATTGAATAAATTTGTCTCAAATTTATTTATTCCTATTATCTTCTAAAATAGCTTTTTCTTGATGCAGCCTCTGTGGAAAAAAGTATTAGAAGTTGCTCAAAAAACTAAAATTACAACTGCCATATGACTCTCCTGTTCCACTTGTAGATATATATCTGAAAAAAACAAGAACACTAATTGAAAAAGATACGTGTGTCTCAGTGTTCATAGAAGCATTATTTATAACAGCTGAAGACATGGAAAAAATCTAAGAATCCATCAATGGATGAATACATAAAGAAGATGTGGTAGGATATTATTCAGCCATAAAAAAGAAGTTTTACCATTTGCAGCAACATGGATGTAACTAAGGACATTGTGCAAAGTGAAATGTCAGATAAGCATTCATGTCAATGTATAGCAAAACGAATACAGTATTGTAAAGCAAAACAAACTAAAAAATAAAATTTAATTAAAAAAAAAAAAAAAAGAAAGACAAGTACTATATATATCACTTATACGTGGAACCTAAAAAATGCACAAAATAGTGAATATAACAAAAAAGAACAGACATAAAGAACAAACTATTGATTACCAATGATGAGGAAGGAGGGACACTATATGGGTGGGGAAGTAGGAGGGACAAATATCAGGTGTAAGACAGGCTCAAGGATGCACTGTACAGCTTGGGGAATATAGCCAATATTTTGTAATAACTGTAAATGGAAAATAACCTTAAATGTATAAAAATAAAATTTAAAAAAATAAAATAGCTTTTTGTTAATTATATATTTGGCTCAGATGGTAAAGCATCTGCCTGCAATGCGGGAGACCCAGGTTCAGTTCCTGGGTCAGGAAGATCCCCTGGAGAAGGAAATGGCAATCCACTCCAGCACTCTTGCCTGGAAAATCACATGGACGGAGGAGCCTGATAGGCTACAGTCTATGGGGCTACAAAGAGTTGGACACGACTGAGCGACTTCACTTCAAATTATTTCTAGTTTAGGGTCCTTGCTCTTGTTTATCATTCCTGTTCTCTTAAGAAAGCTTCTTTGTTGCCACTCTTTTACTGATTATCTTATTTATTTTCTCCTCTTTATTTGGAATCATGAAACAACTCTTGCCTGGAGAATCCCAGGGATGGGGGAGCCTGGTGGGCTGCCATCTATGGGGTGGCACAGAGTCGGACATGACTGAAGCGACTTAGCAGTAATTACTTCTCATTTTTCCTGTATCAGATACTCTGTACATAAAATCATTATGAATTTCTCTAATTATTTGTCTAGGAAAATTCTGTGAGTTGAATTATTGAGTCAGTTTTTAAGTGCATTTTAAAGCTTTTGATTGATTTAGCGATCAGTCCTACTGAAAAGTCACATGAAGTTATACTTTTATTAGTAGGA
This sequence comes from Aepyceros melampus, assembly GCA_006408695.1. Classification (NCBI taxonomy): domain Eukaryota; kingdom Metazoa; phylum Chordata; class Mammalia; order Artiodactyla; family Bovidae; genus Aepyceros; species Aepyceros melampus. The sequence goes on along the minus strand of SJXQ01009546.1, from coordinate 3,043 downwards.
GACAAGAATGCTTTTTCTGTCTACTCATGTCCACAATGAAAATTTTTTTAAATAGTTGTTCATTTTATTTTTATTTTGTCATAATTTTACTACTTTTTTTGTATTTTGATGTCTATTTGTATTTATTTTTAATGAAAAACTTCATATTTTTTATTCATTAAAAATTGTTAGTTCCATTTCTTTTATTTTCTACAGCCTTTATAAGTTTATTATCCTTTTGTGGACCATATGTTTACTCTAGTTTGTCATTTAAATTTGTTTTTGCGTGCTTTTCCTATTTTTAATGTTTAATTATTAATTTCCAATATTTTTGCATTTAGACCATTGTATAAAATGCTGTACAAGTGATAATTGCTAATATTGTTGTATGCATGAGCATGACAGTCTCCTAGTTTTAATAAATCTTGTCTTTATATGATTATCTCCCCTTTGTCTTGAGAAAAGCATTTTCTGCATACTTCTCTTCTAATTTTCTTCTCTGTTGCTTGTTAATTCTCCAAGAGGTCTCTCATTTAATTAATTTTGTGACTCTCTTGCTCTCACTTGTTCCCAAGTAAAATATGATAACAGTTTGATGTTTCTTCATGCAATATTCAAAGTCCCTTATAGAACACTAAAACATTCTAGTGGCCTTCATCTGTCTAGATGAAGACATTTTAATTTTGAGAGGATCTGTTATTTGGTGTCTGATACTCATATAATAGTCATGTATGTAATACATGTATATACCATATATATGTCTGCTGCTGCTGCAGCTGCTAAGTCGCTTCAGTCGTATCCAACTCTGTGCAACCCTATAGACGGCAGTCCACCAGGCTCCCCTGTCCCTGGGATTCTCCAGGCAAGAACACTGGAGTGTGACTCTCTTGCTCTCACTTGTTCCCAAGTAAAATATGATAACAGTTTGATGTTTCTTCATGCAATATTCAAAGTCCCTTATAGAACACTAAAACATTCTAGTGGCCTTCATCTGTCTAGATGAAGACATTTTAATTTTGAGAGGATCTGTTATTTGGTGTCTGATACTCATATAATAGTCATGTATGTAATACATGTATATACCATATATATGTCTGCTGCTGCTGCAGCTGCTAAGTCGCTTCAGTCGTATCCAACTCTGTGCAACCCTATAGACGGCAGTCCACCAGGCTCCCCTGTCCCTGGGATTCTCCAGGCAAGAACACTGGAGTGGGTTGCCATTTCCTTCTCCAGTGCATGAAAGTGAAAAGTGAAAGGGAAGTTGCTCACTCATGTCTGACTCTTAGCGATCCCATGGACCGCAGCCCACCAGGCTCCTCCATCCATGGGATTTTCCAGGCAAGAGTACTGAGTGGGGTGCCATTGCCTCCTCCATTATATATGCATACCAGAATATAAACTATGACTGTCTCAGCAAATGAAATTAAAATGGTGTTTATAGAACAAATACCCCAAGTGGACTTGGGATTCCAATTTCCTGGTAGATGAGAAATGAAGGGATTCTTGGTGCAATACTTTTACTTACAAGTAAGTAGTTGGCAATTAATAAATCAACAGGAAATATATATTTTTCAATAACCTCAAATTGTTGCAATTCTCATCCATTTTCTTCTGCAATTATTCTCTCCTGAGTCATCTGCTTCCTTTTCTCTGTCTATACCAGATCATCCCAATCTACAGAATGGTATCTCCAATCCTAAAATGAACAAACAAACAAAACATGGACAAGTAATAAAGTTCACCTCTCTTGATTCCACATCAGCTTCTGCTTCATTTTCTGCAATCCTTCAAAGCAAACGCCTCGCTTACAGCCGTGAGAACTGACGTTTCCACTTCCTCTTCTTCCTGTGTCCCCACCACAGCAGCTTTTGCCAGGTCGCCAGCGCACCCACTTGGTGTTACCCTGTCCCCGTGCTGGCTCAGCAGCAGTGTATGCAGATGACACTGCCTCCTCCTCGAAATGCCCTCAGACCCTGATTTCCTCCTATTCCTCTGGGTGTTTCCTTTCAGACTCTTTTTTTTGGATCCCTTTCTCCTTGATTTGAAAGCAAGCATGGGCGGACTTTCGACTCTAGAGCTAATGTTGGGTTCATTCTCTTCTCTGTCCACATAACCTCTCTTCAGGATCTTGTCCTGAGGATTAAGACTTCATTTATGTCTGATTTCTTCTGCTCAGGAAATATTTTTGAAATTCATCATAGAATTGTGTGTATTAACAGTTTTTTTCCATTTTTATTTCTGATTAGTACTACATTGTATTTATTTAGTCACCTCTTGGTGGACACTTGGGTTGTGTTCAGTTAGGGCTATTATAAAGCAAGCTACTATGAACATTACAGTTAAGTCTTTATGTGGCATAGTTTTCATTTTGGAGATGTGGGTGACCTAAAGGAGATATACAACCTTTTTTTTGAGTCTTTTGGTAAATGTATGTTTAATTTTCTAAAAATTGACAAACTGCTTGCTGTGTGGTTATGTCATGTCTGCCTTCCCACCAACCCAGTGGGAGGTGCTCCACATGCTCACTGTTGGCTGCATAGTCAGAGTTTATTTTAATATTAGCCATTCTAGTGGGCAAACAGTGATTTTAATTTGCATTTATCTGATGAGTAATGATGTTGAGCATCTTTGCATATACTTACTAGCTCAATGTTTTGCCCATTTTATTGTTATTTGTCTTCTTACTTAGTTGTATGAGTTCTTCATATGTTCTAGCTACACATCCTTCCCAGTTTGTATCTGGCTCTACCTAAGGTCACTGTTCCTTTGAAAATGAACAACTGTAAAGAATCTGCTTCTTTCTGAATTGAAGTAACCATGCTCTCTCTTTATCCCTACAGGTTCAGATGGTGAGAGCTGGGCTATCTCAACTGAGACACTGCACTAACACATGCTTCTGCAAATGTTTCCCTTGGAAATAAATCCTCATGGAGTTGTATATCTCCTGTAGGTCATATCTTTTCTCTTTCTCTCTCTGATTATCTTCTCCCAGTAGAAGGTAAACTCCATGAAAAACATGATCAATGTGTCTTAGTTGCCATGGTAGTTTTTAAAAAATACCTCG
>SJXQ01009545.1:151162-178948 GCA_006408695.1 Aepyceros melampus | reverse complement strand
AAAAAAAAAAAAAACACCAAATTGCCTGTTAGCATCTGAAGGAAAAAAAAAAAAAAAAGGTAGGCTTTATAGTTGTTTAATGGGAAATGAGAAGGAAAAAAATCTCAAGAGAGTCTTATGACAATTCCATTCACTGAGTTTCCGATTAAAAAGGCCAATTTTTTTTATGGATGTGTGTGTGTGCGTGTGTGTGTGTGTATGTGTGCCCCTGCGCGCGTGTGCCAGAGAGAGAAAGAATGAGATCATTTAGGACTTTGGATTTCTTTAAATGGGGAGTCATAGCTACAATGAAAATGAAAACTTTTACCAAAATCACTATTTTACCTCCTATAATAATGATGTCTCACTATGTCTGCCTCTGGGATGAAAGAGTAGCATCATCTCATCTGCAATAACAAAGAAACAAAGTAATAAATTGCACCTTTGTTTGTACATGGCTGTTGTGATTTGAACACACTTCCTTCCATCTCACTAATAATTCACATTTACCTGGAACCTCAGTAGCATATGGCCATATTTGGAAATAGAGCCTTTGCAGGTGTAATTAATTCAGTACTTTGAGATAAAATAATCTTGCATTTAGTGAAAGTGAAGTCACTCAGTTATGTCCGACTCTTTGTGAACACATGGACTGTAGCCTAGCAGGCTCTTCCATCCATGGAATTTTCCAGGCAAGAGTACTGGAGTGAGTTGCCATTTCCTTTAGGTGCTCTTCCTGACTCAGGGATTGAACTCGGGTCTCCTGCACTGCAGGCAGATGCTTTACCATCTGAGCCACCAGGGGTGTGCCCTAAACCCATTGACTAATGTCCATATAAGAAAAGAGCAGGACACAGAAACATAGAGAAGATCACAATGAGAAAGAGCAAGGTAAAAACTGGAATGAGCATTTACAAATCAAAGAATATCAAAGATTGCTGACAAGCACCAGAAGCTATGAGAGAAACATGGGATGCCTTCTCTCAGAGACTACCAAAGAAAACAACCCTGCAGACCACTTGAGTTTTGACCTCTGGTCACCTGTACTGTGGGGATTCTCTGATAGCTCAGTTGGTAAAGTATCCTCCTACAATGCAGGAGACCCCGGTTCAATTCCTGAGTTGGAAAGACCCACTGGAGAAGGAATAGGCTATCCTCTCCAGTATTCTTGGGCTTCTCCTGTGGCTCGCTGGTAAAGAATTCACCTGTGATGTGGGAGACCTGGGTTTGATCCCTGGGTTGGGAAGATCCCCTGGAGAAGGGAAAGTTTACGGACTCCAGTATCCTGGCCTGGAGAATTTCGTGGACTGCATTGTCCATGGGGTCACAAAGAGTCGGACATGACTCAGTGACTTTCACCTGTCCTATGAGGGAATATACTTATGCTGTTTCAAGCTTTTCAGTTTGTGATAATTTGTTATAGTAATCTGAGAAAATGTTTGTCACAAATAATAAATGAACAGTCATTCAGTTAGCCTATACAGATGGGTGATACATTTTAGGGCAGTACATCAAACTAAAAATTTACGCAAAATATCTTGAAATCTTGTTATTTCCAGATTCTATTTCACTGGATGACAGAAAGGACCAGAGATAACAAATACTTAACATGCTACCATGGGTGTCTGCTCAGTTATTCAGTCTTATCCAACTCTTTATGATACCATGGACTATAGCCTACCGAGTGCCTCTGTCCACGGGGTTTTCCAGGCAAGATTACTGTAGTGAATTATCATTTCTGTCTCCAGGGGACATTCCCAACCCAGAGATCGAACTCACATCTGTTGTATCTCCTGCATTAGCAGGCTGATTCTTTACCACTGAGCCACCTGGGAAGACCCAATGAGCTACCAGTTGATGCCTATTAGCTTGAAAGACACTTTTAGTTTCAAAGCCATAATAGTTTACAACAAAAAACTCAAATCCATAAATATTATTTGTATGGAGCTTGCAGTCTATGTAGAAAGGTAAATCATATTCATGTGAGAAATTAATGAGCAACTGAAAACATGATGTGAGACATTAATGAGCAACTGAAAACATACATGATATATAGTCAATTATCAAAGAAAATAAATATTAACTTAAGAAAAGTGAGTCATCAATGTGAGTTAGAGTGATAGAAGACTTTGATGAAAGGGATGGTAGGTTTGGGTTTGGACAAGGAAATTAAAACAAAGAGAAGTAACAACAGTAGACAAGTCAATGCAATTGTCATAGACAACAGCAGAGAAATTTTTGAGTCTCAGTGTAAGAGAGTACAGTATTTTATGGTAATATAATTATTGCTTAACCACTGCATATGTCAGAAGCTTGTAGTAAGCAAAAACCAATGAAGATGTGGCTATGTTTGCAAATATTTATAGGATACGATACTCTCTTCCAGGTCACAACAAGTAATAAAAAGCAGAATATAATGTTCTGTAAATAAAATTATTATTACTATAAAAAATATCAAATAGTGTGGGAAACATTGAATTTATTAGGATGGGATCAAAGTATGTGGTTTTTGTTTTGTTTCTTTTTTACTTCTACTGTTACTTTTATTGTTGTCAATTCTGGAACTACTATTTCAATAGCAGAACCTTTGGGTCTCATACTGAAATATAGAATACAGATGCCAATTTCATTCACAGGCTCATGGGGGATTTTCCAAATATTACAATATCTGCCATATAAGGCTAACAATGCCTTCAACATAAGCCAAGGGATGCATTTGGACCAAAAGTTATATAAGCAACAAAACACATTTCTTGGAGTAATAATTTACAACATTTTTACAGTTTCTACTCTTAGCAGCAATGCCATGACAAAGAGCAGGAGCATTAAGAGGAGAAAGTGGAAAAGGAACTTTATTCTAAATTTATTTTCTAAGTTTGTTCCTCTGGTGAATTTTCATTAGGGTATAAAAGGCCAATACTATCAATGAGACCTGAAAATATTTGATGGAGCTGAGCATTGCATCCTCTGCTCTGGTTAGCACCAATAGCATTACTCAAACATCAGTCAGACAAAGAGCAGTGACATATTCTATATAAAATTTAGATGTGAGCTGTCACTATTTAAAAAAAAAGATAGCTCTCTTTAATAAAGAAATATTGTTGATAGAGTTATGACAAATGTAGACAGCATATTAAAAACAGGAGACATCATTTTGCTGACAAAGATCTGTATAGTCAAAGCCATGTTTTTTTTTCCAGAAGTCATGTACAGATGTGAAAGTTGAACCATAAGAAGGCTGAGCACGGAAGAATTGATATTTACAAATGGTGGTGCTGGAGAAGACTCTTGAGAGCCCCTTGGACTGTAACGAGATCAAATCAGTCAGTCCTAAGGAAATCAACCTTCAATATTCATCAGAAGTACTGATGCTTAAGCTGAAGCTCCAATAATTGGGCCACCTGATGTGAAGAACTGACATACTGGAAAAGATCCTGATACCGAGAAAGACTAAAAGCAGAAGAAGGAGATGACAAAGGAGGAGATGGTTTGATGGCACCACTGACTCAATGGACATCAATTTGAACAAACTTTGGGAGAGTGTGAAGAACAGAGTAGCCTGGCATGCTGTAGTCCATGGGGTCGCAAAGAGTTGGACCTGACTTAGGGACTGTACAACAACAAGAAAGAAGCCAGCAAGAACGTCTAATCCTGGATACTACATATATATTAATATATCACTCTTGCTGTGGATGGTTTGTGTCTCCCCAAATTCACATATTAGAACCTCAGCCCAATGTGATGATATTTGGTAATGGGGTCTCTTGGATGTGATTAAGTCATGAGGGTGAAACCATAAATGGAATTAGTGCCTCTTGTAAAAGAGACACCAGAGAGCTCCTTTGCCCTCTCCGCCATGTAAGAATACAGCAAGAGATGGCAGTCTGTGAAACAGAGAATAACATCTCACCAGACACCAGTTATACAGGTACATTGATCTTGTACTCCTCAGACTTTAGAACTATGTGAAATAAATGCTTGTGGTTTAAGTTACTAAGTCTACAGTATTTTTGCTGTAAAAGCTCAAACAAAGATGACTCTATCCCATTAATTGAATAGGGTTCTGTATATATGTCCTCTATTTTCAACCTAAGTTTTTCCCCTGTAGAAGAGATGTTATTATTGATTGTACAGCTAAAAATTTGAAACTTGTTTTCAAACAGGAGATAGATATGCCCAACCAATGCATTTATAAACAAAACATTTATAAAATAAACTTTTAAATCTAGTTACAGTCATTTGAATAGGCAGAATGTCTAGCAAGTTTATTAAATGCAAGGCAAATATATGTAGTTTGGATATTAATCAGTGCTGCTAGCTATGCAAATCAGAACAATATTAGCATGTTTGAATCATTCTAAATTTATGCATTGTTTTAAAAATGAGATCTTACCTTTTATGAGTACACACTAAAATACTTATGTTTGGAGTTACACGATTCTTAGTATGCAATTTACTTCAAATAATAAAGCAAAAGACATGTAGGTGGGGTATCCTAATAGTTCTAATTTTTAGGTATATTCAAGATTCTTCATAATAAAAATGGGAAGCTATTATCTATATAAAAAATTTTTCATTAGTGTCTCAGTCACACTCCATACTTTGTACTCTTAAGAAAAAATAGAATATTCTATTGCTTTTATCTTTTATGCTAGACTATAGGTCTCATAGTGGAAAGAACTATGTTAATTTTGCTTATCCGTGTGTATGTGCTCAGTTGCTCAGTCATGTTTGACCCTTTGTGAACCCATGGGCTGTAGTCCACCAGGCTCCTCGATCCATGGAATTTTCCAGCCAAGAATACTGGAATGGGGTGCCATTTCCTCCTCCTGGTGACCTTTAGAACCCAGGAAGTGAAACCATGTCTCCTGCATGTCTTGTAATGACAGGCAGATTCTTTGCCTCTGGGCCACCTGGGAAGCCTGCTCACCCATGTACTCACAGCAATTAGCTTGATGACTATGAAAATTTGGGGCCTTACAAAATATTCATTGTTTTAATACATTTATGAAAAATCAATATAAGTACAATGATTTTTGACGGGGTCCTTGACACTTAAATTTGAAAACAGATCTATGGGATGATGGACTTAACATTGTCCCAAGGAATAGCCTCACTTCTCCTCTTTGCCAACATTATATTAGAGACCACATCAAATGTGACTGGTTGAAACTCAAATAAACCAACAGTTGGTTCGTCACCTGGGAAGCCTGCTCACCCATGTACTCACAGCAATTAGCTTGATGACTATGAAAATTTGGGGCCTTACAAAATATTCATTGTTTTAATACATTTATGAAAAATCAATATAAGTACAATGATTTTTGACGGGGTCCTTGACACTTAAATTTGAAAACAGATCTATGGGATGATGGACTTAACATTGTCCCAAGGAATAGCCTCACTTCTCCTCTTTGCCAACATTATATTAGAGACCACATCAAATGTGACTGGTTGAAACTCAAATAAACCAACAGTTGGTTCGGTTTGTACTACACTGTGGAAGCAATTCCAAAATGGCTCTTCTTTCCTGTCAATATTTATTTTATTTTTTTAAATTAATATTTATTTCTTAGTTTGTTTTGCTTTACAATACTGTATTCGTTTTGCTATACATTGACATGAATCAGCCACGAGTGTACATGAACTCCCAATCCTGACCCCCACCTCCTGTCAATATTTATTTTATATTCTAGCAAATATTGCATCTTCAGACCATAGTATCCTACCTCTTTAAACACTGAACACTCTGTCTTGTACAAACTGTAAAACCTGATAAATAGCCTAGATTCCATGCAGAGACCCACTTTCACATATGATTCTTAGAAGAATGGACTTTAGAAACTGGTCAAATAAGGCAGCATTGAAGATTCCAAATTTATTCTGGCCCCTTAATAAATTAAGCTTTTTTTTTTTAAATTATAGTATCTCCTTTTTGTTCAGAAATTTAGCCTTTATTCTGAAAATAGATTTTTATTTTAATCTCCCTATGCCTGCTTTTTTATGTTTCATAAAAGCTTTATTTTTTTTTTTGTTTGTTTTTGGTATTGATCTCAGTAACTTGGCAGAATTTCCACCCATTCTTCCACTTTTTCCTTTCTTTCAGTTAAGCATCAGGGATTCTTGCCTGATGTTAAGTATAGAGTTATGATAAATACATTAAAACTTTTTGTTCAGAAATTTAGCCTTTATCTGAAAATAGATTTTTATTTTCAACATCATTGATGCAGGTGATTTATTTCAGTGTAAAGTATTTATGCACAAATCTCCCTATGCCTGCTTTTTTATGTTTCATAAAAGCTTTATTTTTTTTTTGTTTGTTTTTGGTATTGATCTCAGTAACTTGGCAGAATTTCCACCCATTCTTCCACTTTTTCCTTTCTTTCAGTTAAGCATCAGGGATTCTTGCCTGATGTTAAGTATAGAGTTATGATAAATACATTAAAACTTCAATGCTCATTCCCCTCATGGTATATAACTCAAAGATCTAGGCAGAAGGACTAGATATAGTCTTGACAATGTGAGGGACTTTAATAGACAAGTCATTAGATCTTTCTGAAAATCACACTGCTCCTTAATAGAAGATTGCTTTTCTCACAATTTTCAAAACAGAGAGTAAGACAATACATGAGAAATAGGCTATGTAAAGTGCAATTAGCTATAAAATATACCTATTTTAAAATAAATATATAAATATTTCTGATATATTTAGAAAAGGTAGAAGAACCACAAATCAAATTGCCAACATCCATTGGATCATCAAAAAAATAAAAGACTTCCAGAAAAACATCTATGTCTGCTTTATTGGCTATGCCAAAGCCTTTGACTATGTGGATCACAGCAAACTGTGGAAAATTCTTCAAGAGATGGAAATATCAGACCACCTCAGCCTGCCTCTTGAGAATTCTGTATGCAGGTCAAGAAGCAACAGTTAGTACTGAACATGGAACAACAGACGAGTACTGAACATGGAACAACAGACTGGTTCAAATAGGGAAAGGAGTATGTCAAGCTGTGTATTGTCACTCTGCTTATTTAGCTTATATGCAAAGTACATCATGAGAAATGCTGGGCTGGATGAAGCACAAGCTGGAATAAAGATTGTGGGTAGAAATATCAATACCCTCAGATATGCAAATGACACCTCCCTTATGGCAGAAAGTGAAGAAGAACTAAAGAGCCTCTTGATGAAAGTGAAAGAGGAGAATGAAAAATTGACTTAAAACACAACATTCTGAAAACTATGATAATGGCAGATGGTGACTGCAGCCATGAAATTAAAAGACTCTTACTCCTTGGAAGAAAAGTTATGACCAACCTAGATAGTATATTCAAAAGCAGAGACATTACTTTGCCGACTAAGGTCCGTCTAGTCAAGGCTATGGTTTTCCCTGTGGTCATGTATGGATGTGAGAGTTGGACTGTGAAGAAGGCTGAGCGCAGAAGAATTGATGCTTTTGAACTGTGGCATTGGAGAAGACTCTTGAGAGTCCCTTGGACTGCAAGGAGATCCAACCAGTCCATTCTGAGGGAGATCAACCCTGGGATTTCTTTGGAAGGAATGATGCTAAAACTGAAGCTCCAGTACTTTGGCCACCTTATGAGAAGATTTGACTCATTGGAAAAGACCCTGATGCTGGGAGGGATTGAGGGCAGGAGGAGAAGGGGATGACCGAGGATGAGATGGCCGGATGGCATCATGGACTCAATGGACGTGAGTCTGGGTGAACTCTGGGAGTTGGTGATGGACAGGGAGGCCTGGCATACTGCGATTCATGGGGTTCCAAAGAGTCGGACACGGCTGAGCGACTGAACGGAATGGATGATGGCATCTGGTCCCGTCACTTCATGGGAAATAGATGGAGAAACAGTGGAAACAGTGACAGACTTTCCTTTTTGGGCTCCAAAATCACTGCAGATGGTGACTGCAGTCATGAAATTAAAAGACACTCCTTGGAAGAAAAGTTATGACCAACCTAGACAGCATATTAAAAAGTAGAAATTACTTTGCCAACAAAGGTCTGTCTAGCCAAAGCTGTGAATTTTCCAGTAGTCATGTATGGAATTGAGAGTTGGATTATAAAGAAAGCTGAGTGCCAAAGATTTGATCCTTTTGAACTGTGGTGTTGCAGAAGACTCTTGAGATTCCCTTGGGCTGCAAGGAGATTCAACCAGTCCATCCTAAAGGACATCAGTCCTGAATGTTCATTGGAAGGATTGATACTGAAGCTGAAACCCAGTACTTTGGCCAACTGACGTGAAGAGTTAACTCATTTGAAAAGACCCTGATGATGTTAAAGATTGAAAGTGGGAGGAGAAGGGGACAATAGAGGGTGATGTGGTTGGATGAGATCACTGATTCTATTTACGTGAATTTGAGTAAACTCTGGGAGTTGTTGATGGACAGAGAGGTCTGGGGTGCTGCAGTCTATGGGGTAACAATGAGTCAGACAAAACTGAGTGACTGAACTGAAATGAACTGACTCAGTAGTAGTATTTTATTAGCAATCATTTATTCCTATGTTAAAGGTAAAAATGAATAAGAAAAGAAACATAAAGTTCAAGGTCTTAGTATGGGTTTCACATATTCTTTCCTTATTTCCACACACAGAAGACTTGATTAAATCACAGCTTTCTTTTCATGGCACATAGGTGCTTCAAGAGCCCTGTTTTTGATTTGTCAGTTTATTTTTCTCTTTTTCTTTGTCTCACACTTCTGTTTCCTACATTTCCCAAATACATCCATTAATTAGTTTAATGAGTATTTTTGTTTGTATATTGTTCTAAAATGTGTGGTCTTGATTTATGTTCACATTCCAACCAGTCCCTCTGAAGGAGATCAACCGTGGGATTTCTTTGGAAAGAATGATGCTAAAGCTGAAACTCCAGTACTTTGGCCACTTCATGCGAAGAGTTGACTCATTGGAAAAGACTCTGATGCTGAGAGGGGTTGGGGGCAGGAGGAGAAGGGGACGGCAGAGGATGAGATGGCTGGATGACATCACTGACTCGATGTACACGAGTCTGAGTGAACTCCGAGAGTTGGTGTTGGACAGAAAGGCCTGGCGTGCTGCGATTCATGAGGTCACAAAGAGTCGGACACAACTGAGCGACTGAACTGAACTGAGCTGAATTATAATAAAATATAGAAATGATGTTCCTATATAGCTTCATCCCCTCTCCCACTTTTTGTACTACCATTATAATACATGTTACATCTACAAAATAACAATTAATTTCTTTAATTATGACTCTATCAATTTAATGTATTTTAAAAAGATGATAGGAGAAAAATAAGTACATATTTATGTTGTTTATTATAATAGGATTCTTATTTAACTGTTATGGTTCATTTCATTTGTTTCTGTGGATTTGAGTTACCAGCTGGTGTAAATTTCTTATTTCAACAGATTTCTGCTCCCATTCACCATTTTGTGCTCTGTTTGACAATTATGTTACATTCTTATAATAGTCACAGTAATTCACTTAACTATCCATTGATACACCATTGTTTTAAAATCAATTAAAAGAAGAAATTAGATAAATAAATCTTCATATCTTCTTTTACCATTACATGTTTACACTTACCAATGCTTTTTTGTGTGTGTTTGGATTTGAATTACTATCTTACATTACTTACTTTCAGCCCAAGAAATTTCTTAAGTACTTCTTGAAAGGCTGGTCTGCTAGCAACAAAGTCTCTTCATTTTTGTTATCTGTTAACTATTTATATTACTTTGGTTTTGAAAAGGTACTTTTGCTGGATGTAAGTTGTCTGACAGTTTTCTTTCATTCTTTTAGTTTTCTGAATATGTCCTCCAAATGTCTCCTGACTACCATTGTTTGTGGTAAAATATTGGTATTTAAATGTATTGAAGTTTCTTTTATGTGATTAGTCATTTTTTCTTGCTATTTTAAGTTTGTCTTTGTCTCTTAAGAGTTTTACTCTGATGTCTGTGTGTAGACTTCTCAGTGTCTATGCTCCTTAGAGAGTTTGTGTAGGGTAATTTTTTTCTCTAAGTTTGGAAAATGTGCAGCCATTATTCCTTGACATAATTTTTCTACCCCCTTTATCCTTCAAATAATCCTATTTCATATATGCTTGTGCACTTAAGATTGTTCAAAATTTCTTTCATAACCTTTCCATTATTTTCTTTTTTTCTCTCTTTTCATTGGATTGCATAATATCTATCAATCTCTAAATTCATTGATTTTTCCTTATGCTCATTCAAATCTGCAGTTTATTTCCTTTAATTCTCATTTTAAATTTTATACTTTTCGGTCTACAGTTTCCACTGGGTCTTTTTAAATCTTGATCTCTATATACATATTGATCTCTATACTTATACCATCTATTTGATGAGACATTATCATCATTCCTTCCTTTATTTTCATAATCTCAGGTTTTATTTATTTATTTAAAATATTTTATATCTAACATGAGTTTTCTCACAGACACTTTTAGTTGCCTATTGTCCTGTTTATAGATCATACTTTCCAGTTTGAATTCTCATATTTTTATTGAAAGCTGGGCATTTAACATATTATAACCACTTATTGTTTAACCTAATCCCCAAGGTGGGCTATTATATCTTACTTATATACTTCTTTAGTGACTTGGCTCAATTACTTTAGAGAAACCTATTTCCTTAGCAGTGTGAAGCCACTCCTGTCACTCCTCAGAGGGTCTAGCCTTGCGCAAGTCCACTTGCATGCTAGAATAACAATAATTTTAGTAAGACTCTTTTTGAGTGTCTCTCTGTTAAGCTGTTTGGATCTGTTGGTATTACACCAGTTCTAAGACCCTGCTAACTGCTGGCTGATTGTTCATTGTCTTTGATGACAACCTGGGGTATAATTGGGCTTCCTTTGTGGTTCAGCTGGTAAGGAATCTGCCTGCCATGTGAGAGACTGGAGTTCAACCCCTGGGTTGAGAATATCAACTGGAGAAGGGAAGGCTACATACTCCAGTATTCTGGCCTGGAGAATTCCATGACTCTATAGTGAATGGGATCACAAAGAGTCGGACACAACTGAACAACTTTCACTCACTCACTGGGGCATAATTATTGTTCAGTCTAATCCATTTAAAATTTAAAGGGATAGTTTAGGGCTCATTTGCATGCATGTGTGCTAAGTCATTTCAGTAGTGTCTGCCTCTTTACAACCCTATGGACTGTAGCCCACCAGACTCCTCGGTCCAGGGGAGTCTCCAGGCAAGAATACTGGAGTGTCTTGCCATGTCCTCCTTTAGGATCTTCCCCACCCAAGGATTGAGCTCATGTCTCTTATACTTCCTGCATGGCACGCAGGTTCTTCACCACTAGATCTGTCTGACACCAGAAATGCTCTGCTTAGCTGTTATTCCCTGTCCTCCTCCCTGTAAACTAACTGTTATTGCATCTAACTTATTGCTTTCATGGAGCTTCAATTATTTACCATCATATGCTACCTTGCTCATGTGAGTGTTCACACTTTTTCTCTCTCTATTCCAAATAAAATCACTTCCTTCAGGAAGAATTTTTTGTCCTTTATGTCCCCTCTCTCCTATACACAATTTCTGAGTTGCTACTCTCACAACACTCACCTAGAATTTTGCTTCTGCAATATGGAGCTTAGGGGGGGTAAGGAAAGCTGCTTATTTTGCCCTCCTAGAGAGATATTGTAGCCCTTGACTGAGACCTGAGAAGAGAGGAAACTATAACCTCTTGACTACATCTTCCTAAAGTGGAGTGTATGCAGAGAGAAATTAACAGGAGGAGTGAATATTGATGAAGAGTCACATATTAATGTCCTTCTTATTGATAAGTTACCATGGGGTTGGCCAAAAGCTCTTTTGGATTTTTGCATTACATAGCATGAAAAACCAGAATTAAATTTTGATCAAACCCAGTATATTTTCCCCCATAATTTGGTTCATCTGTAGATATAAATAAATATTTTCACCTGTTACTACTATTTCACTTGAGAACTCTTCTACAGAGCACCACATACTCCATTGTCTGGAACAGAATCTCCAATCAGTGACAGATTACTGTCTGGTATTTTCTTTAACCTAGGGCCCAACTTTCATTAAGAGTAGTTCACAAAGCCCTAACTGTACAGAAATATAAGGAAAAAAATTATGGAATACCACACTGCTTGACTCTAGTTATTCCTTAAATTTAAAATATGTTTATTTTCATCACATGTTTCCTGATTTCCCACAATGGGTTCACTTGCTGGTAGTATACATACTTCTTATTTCTTATGGCAGTGATCATTTTTCACTTTTCTTTGTTGTTATTATTTAATATTTTATTTTGTTCTTATCTGAATGGTCTATGGTTTCCCCTACTTTCTTCAACTTAAATCTAAATTTGGCAATAAGGAGTTCATGATCTGAGCCACAGTCAGCTGCCAGACTTGTTTTTGATGACTTTATAGAGCCTCTCCATCTTTGGCTGCAAATAACATAATCAATCTGATTTTGGTATTGACCATCTGGTGATATCCGTGAGTAGAGTTTTCTCTTGTGTTGTTGGAAGAGGGTGTTTGCTATGACCAGTGTGTCCTCTTAGGGAAACTATGTTAGCCTTTGGCCTACTGTTTTGTATTCCAAGGCCAAATATGCCTGTTATTCCAGGTGTTTCTTGACTTCCTACTTTTGCATTCCAGTCCCCTATAATGAAAAGGACATCTTTTTTGGGGTGTTAGTTCTAGAAGGTCTTGTAGATCTTCATAGAACCGTTCAACTTCAGCTTCTTCACCATTACTAGTCAGGGGATAGACTTGGATTACTATGTACTGAAAGGTTTGGCTTGGAAATGAACAGAGATCATTCTGTCATTTTTGAGATTGCATCCAAGTACTGCATTTCAGACTCTTTTGTTGACTATGATGGCTATTCCATTTCTTCTAAGGGATTCTTGCCCACAGTAGTAGATATAATGGTCATCTGAATTAAATTCACCAGCCCACTCCAATTTAGTTCGCTGATTCCTGAAATGTTGATGTTCACTCTTGTCAACTCCTGTTTGACCTAGTAATCCAGCTTCCTATGCAATATTGATCTTTACAGTTTCAGACTTTACTTCCATCACCAGTCATATCCACAACTGAGTGTTGTTTTTGCTTTGGCTCCATCTCTTCAATCTTTCTGAAGTTATTTCTCCGCTGTTCTTCATAGCATATTGGGTACCTACTAACCTGGGGAGTTCATCATTCAGTGTCTTATCTTTTTGCCTTTCCATACTGTTCATGGGGTTCTCAAGGCAAAAATACTGAAGTCGTTTGTCATTCCCTTCTCCAGTGGACCATGTTTTGTCAGAACTCTCCACCATGACCCATTCATGTTGGGTGGCCATCAAGACATGGCTCAGAGTTTCATTGAGTTAGACAAGGCTGTGGTCCATGTGATCAATTTGGTTAGGTTTCTGTGATTGTGGTTTTCATTGTCTGCCCTCATATGGATAAGGATAAGAGGCTTATGGAAGCTTCCTGAAGAGAGAGACTAACTGAGGGGGAAACTGGGTCTTGTTCTGATTGATGGGGCCATGGTCAGTAAATCTTTAATCCAATTTCCCTTTATGGGTGAGGCTGTATTCCCTCTCTGTTGTTTGACCTGAGGCCAAACTATGGTGAAGGTAATGAAGATAATAGTGACCTCCTTCAAATAGTCCCATGCACCCACTGCTGAACTCAGTGCCCCTGACCCTGCAGCAGGCCACCTTCAACCCATGACTCTGCTGGAGACTCCTAGACACTCACAGGCAAATCTGGGTCAGTCTCTTGTGGGGTCACTGCCCCTTTCTCCTGGGTTCTGATATGCATAAGGTTCTGTCTGCCCTCCAAGTGTCTGTTTCCCCCATCCTGTCTATGTTCTGGCAACTTTATGGTGGGGTCAATGGTGACCTCCTCCAAGAGGGCTTATGCCATACCCAGGTATGCTGCACCCAGAGCCCCTGCCACTGTGGCTGGCCACTGCTGACCCATACCTTCGCAGGAAGCACTCAAACACAGTTTTGGCTCAGTCTCTGTGTGGGATCTCTGGGTCCTGGTGTGCACATGGTTTGTTTGAGCCTTCTGAGTATCTCTGGAGGGTAAGGAGTTTGATCCAAATTTGATCTTGCCCCTCCTACCATCTTCCTGGGGCTTCTCCTCTGCCCTTGGATGTTGAGTATATATATATAATTTTTTTTTTGGTGGAATCCAATGTTCTTCAGTCGACAGTTGTTCAGCAGTGAGTTCCAGTTTTGGCGTTCTCACAGGAGAAGATGAGCACACGTCCTTCTACTCTGCCATCTTACACCAAATGAAATCCCTTATGATTACACAGTGAAATGACAAATGGATTCAAGGGATTAGATCTGTTAGACAAAGTGCCTGAGAACTATGAATGGAGGCTTGCAACATTGTACAAGAAGCAGTGATCAAGATTGGGCACTTACCAACCTGGGGCGTTCCTCTTTCAGTATCCTATCATTTTACCTTTTCATACTGTTCATGGGATTCTCAAGACAAGACTACTGAAGTGGTTTGCCATTCATCTCTTCAGTGGACCACATTCCATCAGACCTCTTCATCATGAACAGTCTGTCTTAGGTGGCCCCACGCGGCATGGCTTAGTTTCATTGAGTTAAACAAGGCTGTGGTCCATGTGATAAGATTGGCTAGTTCTCTGTGACTATCGTTTCAGTGTGTTGCCTTTTGATGCTCTCCCACTACACCTACCATCTTACTTGGGTTTCTCTTACCTTGGAGGTGGGGTATCTCTACACGGCTGCTCCAGCAAAGTGCAGCCACTGCTTCTTACCTTGGATGAGTCACCCCTCCTGACCTTGAACGTGGAGTAGCTCCTCTCAGCCCTCCTGCACCCACGCAGCCGCCACTCTTTGGACATGGGGTGGTTCCTCTTGTCCACAGCCCCTGACCTTGGATGTGGAATAGCTCCTCTTGGCAGCCATCCCTGACCTTGGGTGTGGGGTAGATCCTCTCATCCATAAATCAAGGCAAATTGGAAGTGGTTAAGCAGGAGATGGCAAGAGTGAATGTCAATATTCTAGGAACCAGCAAACTAAAAGGACTGCAATGGGTGAATTTAACTCAGATGACCATTATATTTACTACTGTGGGCAGGAATCCCTTAGAAGAAATGGAGTAGCCATCATGGTCAACAAGAGTCCAAAATGTAGTACGTGCATGCAATCTCAAAAACGACAGAATTACCTCTGCTCGTTTCCAAGGCAAATCATTTAATATCACAGTAATCCAAACCTATGCCCCAACCAGTAATGCTGAAGAAGCTGAAGTTTAATGTTCCTATGAAGAATTACAAGACCTTTTAGAACTAATACCCAAAAAAGATGTCCTTTTCGTTATAGGGGATTGGAATGCAAAAGTAGGAAGTCAGAAACACCTGGAGTAACAGGCATATTTGGCCTTGGAGTACGGAATGAAGCAGGGCAAAGGCTAATAGAGTTTTGACAAGAGAACGCACTGGTCATAGCAAACACCCTCTTCCAACAACACAAGAGAAGACTCTACACATGGACATCACCAGATGGTAACATTGAAATCAGATTGATTATATTCTTTGCAGCCAAAGATGCAGAAGTTCTATACAGTCAGCAAAAACAAGACCGAGAGCTCACTGTGTCTCAGATCATGAACTCTTTATTACCAAATTCATATTTAAATTCAATAAAGTAGGGAAAACCACTAGATAATTCAAGAATGACCTAAATCAAATCCCTTATGATTATACAGTGGAGGTGAGAAATAGATTTAAGGGACTAGATCTGATAGACTGAGTGCCTGATGAACTATAGATGGAGGTTTGTGACATTGTACAGGAGACAGAGATCAAGACCATCCCCATGGAAAATAAATGCAAAAAAGCAAAATGGCTCTCTGAGGAGGACTTACAAATAGCTGTGAAAATAAGAGAAGTGAAAAGCAAAGGAGAAGGATAAGCATCTGAATGCAGAGTTCCAAAGAATAGCAAGGAGAAATAAGTAACCCTTCCTCAGTGATAAAGGCAAAGATATAGAGGAAAACAACAGAATGGGAAAGACTAGGGATCTTTTCAAGAAAATTAGAGATACCAAGGGAACATTTCATGCAGAGATGGGCCCAATAAAGGATAGAAATTATACGGACTTAACGGAAGCAGAAGCTATTAAGAAGAGATGTCAAGAATACACAGAAGAACTGTACAAAAAAGATCTTCACGACTCAGATAATCAGGATGGTGTGATCACTCACCTAGAGCCAGATATCGTGAAATCTGAAGTCAAGTGGACCTTAGAAAGAATCACTATGAACAAAGCTAGTGGAGGTGATGGAATTTCAGTTGAAATATTTCAAATTCTGAAAGATGATGCTCTGAAAGTGCTGCACTCAATATGTCAGCAAATTTGGAAAACAGCAAATATATCGTGAAATCTGAAGTCAAGTGGACCTTAGAAAGAATCACTATGAACAAAGCTAGTGGAGGTGATGGAATTTCAGTTGAAATATTTCAAATTCTGAAAGATGATGCTCTGAAAGTGCTGCACTCAATATGTCAGCAAATTTGGAAAACTCAGCAAAGGCCACAGGACTGGAAAAGATCAGTTTTCATTCCAATCCCAAAGAAAGGCAATGTCAAAGAATGCTCAAACTACTGCACAATTGCACTCATTTCACATGCTAGTAAAGTAATGCTCAAAATTCTCCAAGAGTGAATGTTGATATTCAGTATGCTTCAGCAACACATGAACCATGAACTTTCAGATGTTCAAGCTGGTTTTAGAAAAGGCAGAGATCAAATTGCCAACATCCACTGCTGCTACTGCTGCTGCTACTAAGTCACTTTAGTCGTGTCCGACTCTGTGTGACCCCATAGACGGCAGCCCACCAGGCTCCCCTGTCCCTGGGATTATCCAGGCAAGAACACTGGAGTGGGTTGTCATTTTCTTCTCCAATGCATGAAAGTTAAAAGTGAAAGTGAAGTTGCTCAGTGTGTAATAAAAGCTTTATATGACAAAACCACACAAACATTATCGTCAATGTTGAAAAACTGAAAGCATTTCCTCTAAAGTCAGGAACAAGACAAGGGTGCCCACTTTCACCACTATTATTCAACATAGTTCTGGAAGTTTTGGCCACAGCAATCAGAGCAGAAAAAGAAATAAAAGGAATCTAAATTGGAAAAGAAGTAAAACTCCCAATCTTTGCAGATGACATGATCCTCTACATAGAAAACCCTAAAGACTCCACCAGAAAATTAGTAGAGCTAATCAACGAATATAGTAAAGTTGCATGATATAAAACCAACACACAGAGATCCCTGCATTCCTATACACTAATAATGAAAAAATAGAAAGAGAAATTAAGGAAACAATTCCATTCACCATTGCAACAAAAGAATAAAATACTTAGGAATATATCTACCTAAAGAAACAAAAGATCTATGTATAGAAAAGTATAAAACACTGGTGAAAGAAATCAAAGGAGACACTAATAGGTGGAGAAATATATCATGTTCATGGATCAGAAGAATCAATATAGTGAAAATGAGTATACTACCCAAAGCAATCTAAAGTTTCAATGCAATCCTATCAACCTGACAACGGTATTTTTCACAGAGATAGAACAAATGATTTCACAATTTGTATGGAAATACAAAAAAACCCTGAGTAGCCAAAGCAATCTTGAGAAAGAAGAATGGAACTGGAGGAATCAACTTTCCTGACTTCAAGCTGTACTACAAAGCCACAGTCATCAAGACAGTATGGTACTGGCACAAAGACAGAAATATAGATAACTGGAACAAAATAGAAAGCCCAGAGATAAATCCACACACCTATGGACACCTTATCTTTAACAAAGGAGGCAAGAATATACAGTGGAGAAAAGACAATCTCTTTAACAAGTGGTCCTGGGAAAACTGGTCAACCACTTGTAAAAGAAAGGACAGTTTCTAACACCATACACAAAAATAAACTCAAAATGGATTAAAGATCTAAACATAAGACCAGAAACTGTAAAAATCCTAGAGGAGAAGACAGGCAAAACACTCTCTAACATAAATCACAGCAGGATCCTCTATCACCCACCTCCCATAATATTGGAAATAAAAGCAAAAATAAACAACTGGGATCTAACTAAAAGCTTCTGCACAACAAAGGAAACTATAAGCAAGGTGAAAAGACAGCCTTCAGAATGGGAGAAAATAAGAGCAAATGAAGCAACTGACAAAGAACTAGTCTCAAAAATATACAAGCAACTCCTGCAGCTCAACTCCAGAAAAATAAATGACCCAATCAAAAAATGGGCCAAAGAACTAAATAGACATTTCTCCAAAGAAGACATACAGATGGCTAACAAACACATGAAAAGATGATCAACATCACTCATTATCAGAGAAATGCAAATCAAAACCACATGAAGTATCATTTCACACCAGTCAGAATGGTTGCTATCCAAAAGTCTACAAGCACTAAATGCTGGAGAGGGTGTGGAGAAAAGGGAACCCTCTTACACTGTTGGTGGAAATGCAAACTAGTACAGCCACTATGGAGAACAGTGTGGAGATTGCTTAAAAACTGGAAATAGAACTGCCATATGACACAGCAATCGCACTGGTGGGCATACACACCAAGGAAACCAGAAATGAAAGAGACACATGTGCCCCGATGTTCATAGCAGCACTGTTTATAATAGCCAGGACATGAAAGCAGCCTAGATGTCCATCAGCAGACAAATAGATAAGAAAGGTGTGGTACACATACAAAATGGAGGATTACTTAGCCATTAAAAAGAATACATTTGAATCAGTTCTAATGAGATGGATGAAACCGGAGCCTATTATACAGACTGAAGTAAGCCAGAAAGAAAATCACCTATACAGTATACTAATGCATATATCCGTCTAGTCAAGGCTATGATTTTTCCAGTAGTCATGTATGGATGTGAGAGTTGCACTGTGAAGAAAGCTGAGCACCAAAGAATTCATGTGTTTGAACTGTAGTGTTGGAGAAGCCTCTTGAGAGTCCCATAGACTGCAAGGTGATCCAACCAGTCCATTCTAATGACCAGTCCTGGGTGTTCTTTGGAAAGAATCATACTAAAGCTGAAACTCCAGTACTTTGGCCACTTCATGTTAAGAGTTGACTCACTGGAAAAGACTCTGATGCTGGGAGGGATTGGGGGCAGGAGGAAAAGGGAACGACAGAGGATGAGATGGCTGGATGGCATCACCAACTCGATGGACACGAGTTTGAGTGAACTCTGGGTGTTGGTGATGGACAAGGAGGCCTGGCGTGCTGCAGTTCATGGGGTCACAAAGAATCGGATATGACTGAGTGACTGAACTGAACGCATATATATGGAACTTAGAAAGATGGTAATGATAACCCTGTATGCAAGACAGCAAAAGAGACACAGATTTATAAAACAGTCTTTTGACTCTGTGGGAGAGGGTAGCGGTGGGATAATTTGGGAGAATGGCATTGAAACGTTTGTAATATCACATGTAAAATGAATCTCCAGTCCACGTTCAATGCATAATACAGGATGCTCAGGGCTGGTGCACTGAGATGACCCAGAGGGTCATGGGGAGGGAGGTGGGAAGGGGGTTGAGGATGGGGAACACATGTACACCCGTGGCAGATTCACGTTGATGTATGGCAAAACAAACACAATATTGTAAAGTAATTAGCCTCCAAATAAAATAAATGATTTTTTTTTTTTTTAAATTCTTCTCCAACACCACAGTTCAAAAGCATCAATTTTCTGCACTCAGCTTTTTTGGAGTCCATCTCTCACATCCATACATGACCACTGGAAAAACCATAGCCTTGAGTAGATAGATCTTTGTTGACAAAGTAATGTCTCTGCTTTTTAATATGCTGTCTAGGTTGGCCATATCTTTTCTTTCAAGGAGTAAGCGTCTTTTAATATCATGGCTGCAATCATTAACCGCAGTGATTTGGGAGCCCGCCAAAATTCAGTCAACCACTGTTTCCACTGTTTTCCCATCTATTTGCCATGAAGTGATGGGACCGGATTTCATGATCTTTGTTTTCTGGTTGTTGAGCTTTAAGCCAACTCTTTCACTCTCATTTTTCACTTCATCAATAAGCTCTTTAGTTCTTCACTTTCTGCCATAAGGATGCTGTCATTTGCATATCTGAGGCTATTAATATTTCTCCCAGCAATCTTGTTTTCAGTTTGCACTTCTTCCATCCCAGCGTTTATCATGATGTACTCTACATAGAAGTTAAATAAGCAGGGTGACAATATACAAACTTGATGTATTCTTTTTTCCTATTTGGAAACAGTCTGTTGTTCCATGTCCAGTTCTAACTGTTGCTTCTTGACCTACATGCAAGTTTCTCAAGAAACAAGTTTGGTATTCCCATCTCTTTCAGAATTTTCCACAGGTTATTGTGAGCTACACAGTCAAAGACTTTTGGCATAATCAATAAGCAGAAATAAATTTTTTTTTCTGGAACTCTCTTGCTTTTTTTGGTGATCCAGAGGATGTTGACAATTTGATCTCTGGTTTCACTGCCTTTTCTAAAACCATCCTGAACATCTGGAAGTTCACGGTTCATGTATTGCTGAAACCTGGCTTGGAGAATTTTAAGCAACACTTTACTAGCATATGAGATGAGTTCAATTGTGCAATACTCTGAGCATTCTTTGGCATTGCCTTTCTTTGCGATTGAGTGAAAACTGACCTTTTCCAGTCCTGTGGCCTGGCTGAATTTTCCAAATTTTCTGCCGTACTGAGCGCAGCACTTTCACAGCATCATCTTTTACGATTTGAAGTGGTTCAACTGGAATTTCATCACCTCCACTTTGTTCATAGTGATGCTTCCTAAGGCCCACTTGACTTCACATTCCAGGATATCTGGCTCTTCATGAGTGACCACACCATCATGATTATCTGGATCATGAAGATCTTTTTTGTACAGTTCTTCTGTGTATTCTTGCCACCTCTTCTTAATATCTTCTGCTTCTGTTACGTTCCTAACACTTTTGCCCTTTATTGACACATCTTTGCATAAAATATTCCCTTGGTTTCTCTAATTTTCTTGAAGAGATCTCAGGTCTTTCACATTTTATTTTTTTCCTCTATTTTTTTTGTATTGATCACTGAGGAAGGGTTTTGCAAATAATAAATAAGCAAAGAAAGAGGATGAGAGTAGCTACAGATATGTTGGCTTAATCAGCTGGAGTGTTGATGTTGTCAACAATTGAGATTAATCTCAGTTTAAGGCATACCCCTATTAAACATCAGTATGTGCCTATTATAGAGAATGAAGTGTAATAAAAATAATTTCAAAGGACGACTGTGGAAGGAATACATAATTTCAGGGGCCATTGGTGCACAGATGACATTTAAAACTATGAGAATTTAAGAGATCATCTAGGTAGATAAAATAAAAATAAATAAACAAAGAGAAGTTTCAAGAATATGATGGAATATTTCAAGGAAAGTATTTTGGGGATAAGAAATGTAATCAGAAATATAAACAGGAGACAGGACTGTGATGAAATAAGAAAATCAAGAGAATGCTATGTTGTAGAAATCAACTACCTAGGAAGGCTTTCTTATCTCTCCTTGCGATTCTTTGGTACTCTGCATTCAAATGGATATATATTTTCCTTTTCTCCTTTGCTTTTTGCTTCCCTTCTTTTCACAGCTATTTGTAAAGCCTCCTCAGATAGCCATTTTGCTTTTTTGCATTTCTTTTTCTTGGGGATGTTCTTGATTCCTGTCTCCTGTACAATGAATATCATGAACCTCCAACCATAGTTCATCAGGTACTCTGTCTATTAGATCTAAAATCTATTTGTCACTTAAATCTATTTATCACTTCCACTGTATAGTTATAAGGGATTTGATTCAAGTCATACCTGAATGGTCTTGTGGTTTTCTCCACTTTCTTCAATTTCAGTCTGAACTTAAGGACTGATGCTAAAGCTGAAACTCCAATATTTTGACCACCTGATGTGAAAAACTGACTCATTGGAAAAGACTCTGATGCTGGGAAAAATTGTAGGTGAGAGTACAAAGGGAAGACAGAGGATGAGATGTTTGGATGGCATCACTGACTCAATAGATGTGAGTCTGAGTAAGCTCCGGGAGTTGATGATGGATAGGGTATCCTGGCATGCTGCAGTCCATGGGGTCACAAAGAGTTGGACATGACTAAATGATGGAACTGATATTGATTATTTAACATAGTAATCCTGTACTGTATTGAAATTTTCATGAAGAACAGATCCATGGAGTTTTGTTTCTCATGGTTTTAGTTTTGATGTGTTTTGTTGGTGGTTCTATTATGTTACCAACTAATATGGATAATATGTCTAAAATATCTGAGTAAATATATATTAAAAGAGTGAATGAATAAATGGAGAAAGCAAATCTCAGACACAGTTGTTTGTAAGTCGCTATAAAAGCTGTTTATTGAAGTTAGTTTAACCAGTTTTATAATCCTAACCTAGACAGTGTATTAAAGGCAGAGTCATGACTTTCCCGACTAAGGTCCATATAGTCAAAACTATTTTTTTTCCAGTAGTCATGTACACATGTGACTCACATGTACAGATGTGAGTTTTGAACCATAAAGGAGGCTGAGCACCAAAGAATTGATGCTTTCAAACTGTGGTGCTATAGAAGACTCCTGCATTCCTTTGACTGCAAGGAAATCAAAACAGTCAATCAACACAGAAATCAACCCTGGATACTCTTGGGAAGGACTGATGGTGATGCTGAAGCTCCAATACTTTGGCTACCTGATCCAAACAGCTGACCCATTGGGAAAAAAAAAAAAAAAAAAACTCTGATGCTGAGAAAGATTGAAGGCAGAAGAAGTGGGCAACAGAGGATGAGGTGGTTGGATAGCATCATTGACTAAATGGACATGAGTTTGCACAAACTCTGAGAGACAGTGAAGGACTGGGAAGCTTCCATGCTCCCGTCTATGAGGTCTCAAGGAGTCAGGCATGACTAAGCAACTGAACAAAAAATAATCCTAATAGTCAAATCCAACCAAGCTACAATTTCTCTCTCTCTTTCCCTGCCTGTATCCGTTTGTCTTTAGTGTTAAAAGAAGTGGAAACTTGCCTATTTTTGAGAGACAAGAAAACAAAGTGAATTCTTTGAATCAGATCTATACTAGATTCTTAAAAAGATTTAACCTTTCCAAGGAAGATCGATGTTTACTTTTGGCTCACATCTTTAATCTTCACCCTGGGGTGAATAGGAGCTTTACTGGGCATGTGCAACCAGGATGAATGGGGAGTATAGTGAGTGTCTTCTCAAGGCTTTCTCATAGTGTCCAATTCTAGGTCTATGATTCTCCATTTAATGAATATTGAAATGGTGTGTAGTGTATTGGAGAGAAAAGTTTGATAGAATATGATTATAAATTGTTAATCAGAATAATGCTAATCAGGGTAGAAAGATAAGAAGTATCACATATAAGTCATATTAAATCATATTGGCCAAATGTATATAGTATGGGTATAGTAATTTTGCTAAATATTTGCAAGATGCCTGACCCAAGTCAGGAAAGAGTTAGTTTGGGTTTTTGGATCAAAAGCAATGCTCAGTGTTTGAAGTTTGTTTCAATATTGTTTACAAGCTCATGGTGAGATTTGTGTTGTTTTCTACTTAAATACTAAGTCATTAACTAAACTCTGTTTTGCTTTATTTTTTCTTTTACTTTGAAATTGTCTTAAAATGTCTTTCCATGATTTGCTTATTTATATATGTCTTTAAAAAATTGTCCCATAATTTACACTGAAATTTTTGATGGAAGAGGAATGATATACTATTTTATAAAAAGTAGGTTTTATTAATGTAATTAATGTAAAAAATTATGTTATCACATCTTTGAAAACAACAGAAAATCAAGAGGGATGAGAAAAGGGATGCTGGTCTCTGAATATTTATATGGTGGTTCTATATCCAATTAAGAAAACCATATTGAGGAATGGAATAGAAAGTAACAAGCAAGTTGCTATTTCTTCATCTGAATTAAAGCTTTATTCTTACTTCATTTTCTTAGAGGGCAATTATTGCTACTTCCTACAAAAGATTCTTTTGTTAGAAAAAAGAAGAGAGCTGATTTTTACTTTATTCCCAATGAAATATACAGGCGTGCAGAATAAAAGCACAGGTAAAAATAAGTACAATTCTGAATTCTTTCAGAGTAATTATAATACCTTAAAATTGTTATTAATCAAGGATACTGGACATTTAGATACATTTCCATGTTAATTTTAGCATCTAAAAATTAGCAAAAAACTCATCATATCAGACCAGGGAAATTCCCTAAGGAGACAAATTACACAGTTTTTGGTTATCTCCATTAAGCTCAGAACCATAGTTCTGTTAATTTATTACTCATAATCAAGAGAAAATGTCTACACAGCTTTTTATAAAGAACCTGGTTAAATCTCATCTGGTTCTGCTAACTTGATAATTTAAACCTAAAGTTTGTTCATACTCTTCCCTTTTCAGCCATTATTTAATGAAACTAACCTCAGTGGGACTCTTATCACCAAAGCTTAATTGCTTTGAAATTTATAGGGATACATTTGGAAATATCTAGCTCTAAGGAATTAATAAATTACTGGGAATAGCATAATTATTATTGACATATTTCTTTTCTTTAAAGCCTGTAGCAAAAACTAAATAAGCAGGTCAAATTTACCAAAATGCAACATATTTTTAAAATAATTCAGGTTAGATAACAATGTCATCTTTAGAAATTACATGTGTCAAAATTTGCACTTTATCTGCATAGTTACTTTATCTCCTGATCAGAATCACTAGGGATTTTCTTAAATATTTAGATTTGCAAACTGTGCCTTGTGATTTTCATTCAATAAAATTGTTAAGAATCATCATATTTAAACTTCAGAAAGAATTCCACTGATGACTTTGAGTCCAGGAAAGGTGGCATAGACCCACTTCTCCATATCTCTTTCCATTAATGCATGTATAAGCCCTGAGAATGGAGAATTTGATATCTGAGGAAAAACCTTGAAATATGGTTAGAAGGAGAAATGATTTGGGACCCTGAGCAGGTATCTTGTATCCACTCCACCAAATAGAGGATGGTCGCTCAGACCCAGCATTTCCTGACTTTAAACCAAGCAATAGAGAAATAACACAGGTACATTCATTCCTTGCCATGGATTGAATGGAATGCCCTCTAAAAGTATTAGATGAGATTAGGAAAGCAATGCCAAAGAATGCTCAAACTACCACACAATTGCACTCATCTCACATGCTAGTAAAATAATGCTCAAAATTCTCCAAGCCAGGCTTCAGCAATATGTGAAAAGTGAACTTCCTGGTGTTCAAGCTGGTTTTAGAAAAGGCAGAGGAACCAAAGATCAAATTGTCAACATCCGCTGGATCATGGAAAAAGCAGGAGAGTTCCAGAAAAACGTCTATTTCAGCTTTATTGACTATACCAAAGCCTTTGATTGTGTGGATCATAGTAAACTGTGGAAAATTCTGAAAGAGATGGGAATACCAGACCACCTGACCTGCCTCTTGAGAAATCTGTATGCAGGTCAGGAAGCAACAGTTAGAATTGGACATGGAACAACAGACTGGTTCCAAATAGGAAAAGGAGTCCATCAAGGCTGTATATTGTCACCCTGCTTATTTAACTTCTATGCTTATTTAACATCATGAGAAACACTGGACTGGAAGAAGCACAAGCTGGAATCAAGATTGTCAGGAGAAATATCAATCACCTCAGATATGCAGAGGACACCACCCTTATGGCAGAAAGTGAAGAGGAACTGAAAAGCCTCTTGATGAAAGTGAAAGAGAAGAGTGAAAAAGTTGGCTTAAAGCTCAGCATTCAGAAAACGAAGATCATGGCATCCGGTCCCATCACTTCATGGGAAATTGATGGGGAAATAGTGAAAACAGTGTCAGATTTTATTTTGAGGTCTCCAAAATCACTGCAGATAGTGACTGCAGCCATGAGATTCAAAGACGCTTACTCCTTGGAAGAAAAGTTATGACCAACCTAGATAGTATATTCAAAAGCAGAGACATTACTTTGCTGACTAAAGTCTACCAAATCAAGGCTATGGTTTTTCCAGTAGTCATGTATGGATGTGAGATTTGGACTGTGAAGAAGGCTGAGTGCCGAAGAATTGATGCTTTTGAACTGTGGTGTTGGAGAAGACTCTTGAGAGTCCCTTGGACTGCAAGGAGATCCAACCAATCCATTCTGAAGGAGATCAGCCCTGGGATTTCTTTGGAAGGAATGATGCTAAAGCTGAAACTCCAATACTTTGGCCACTTCATGCGAAGAGTTGACTCATTGGAAAAGACTCTGATGCTGGGAGGGATTGCGGGCAGGAGTAGAAGGGGACGACAGAGGATGAGATGGCAGGATGACATTACTGACTCGATGGGCGTGAGTCTGAGTGAACTCTGGGAATTGGTGATGGACAGGGAGGCCTGGCGTGCTGCGATTCATGGGGTCACAAAGAGTCAGGCAAGACTGAGCGACTGAACTGAACTGAGCACATGGTAAGAGAAATAGATTGGGAGCTTTTCAAAAATAAGCAGACAGGGAAAGCACGCCAAGCCTGAGACTTCCCTTTTTCACAAGTGAACTGAGGTGGCTAAACAGAACCACTATGAGAGATGCAGCTACAGCAAATGGGTTGGGGAAGGAAGACTTTTAGATGTTTCTCCAGTTCTCAGAAAAATCAGGACAAGCAAGAAAAAAAAGGAGAGTCAATCACAGCAAGTTTGGTAACTGGTAGAAACAACAAAGTGGCATCATCATCAAAAGTGGCTCAGTCTTGGAAGCTTCTTAACCTCAGTGGGCTTGAGGCTTTTCTACCTTACTTAGAGACACGTGGGCAGCCAAGGGGTATTTGTCAGAAGACTGTGTCACTCTTCATCAATAGTCATTTAACCTTGCTTCAAGATTCATTCTAATATTGAGACAGGATGGAGCCTGGAAACCTTTGCTGCAGTGCTGCAATGCATGCACCTTGATATACCTCTCCTGGAGCAACAAGCTATGAGGAAACTATATGGGACTAAAAATAACTGCATGCATGCACAGTTGGGACAATTTCTGGACAAGAGATAGTAAGAGACCAAAAAACTCAGCTGCCACTTTTGAAGAGACTAGAGCAAAACAGGATACTGCTTATGTTCCTTGCACACACCACCACCTAAGGGGTGGGAAAAATGCCTAAGCCTCTCCCCAGCCAGACTGCTGGACACACTCTCACCCCATATAAGGAACAAGCTCACACCTCTCTAGGGGAGCTAACAAGCAAGGGAATTTTTCATTTGCTCTTGTTCTCTGTGCCAGCAGTGACCCCTACAAAGCCTTATCTGAATTTCTTGTCTTGTCTCTTGTCAACTTCTATTGATTGGAGAAATTCAAGACCCCTGGTCAATAACAATATCACCCATCCTACATATATCAAGAGAATCACAACTCGAAAGGAATGGGAGTCAACTGATAAGTAGTAAGGTAAACCAGATAATGGAAGTATATGACAAGGATTTTAAAGCAAATTTTATTTAAAAAAATTCAACAGTTAAAAACAAATGTTATTTAAAGTAATAAAGAAAACATCAACAAATTAATGGAATTTATAAAAGAAACAAATGAAAATGATAGAATTGAAGAAAACAATAATAAATACTAAAATGAAAACAACATCTCTCTGGACAGTTTAAATAATAAACTGGATATGCAGATGATAGATACAAAGAACTTAACAAAATAATATAAAATTAACCCAAACTGGACAACAGAG
>SJXQ01009545.1:134532-150968 GCA_006408695.1 Aepyceros melampus | reverse complement strand
AGAAAAAAAGGGGGGGGGGGGGGGGGGGGCAGGGAGGGAGGAAGCAAATAACATTCTGTTTTTGTAGTCCTTACATCTGTAAGGAGTTTGGAAGTTATCACTCTATAGCAATAAACAAAAAGTTGAACAGACTGGAAAATCAACAACTATTCTTTAGTCCATAGAAGAGGGGAGGGATCATGACAAATCCATGTCCCTTATATTGGGGAGATTGATAGGTGAATGCCAAGAGCAAGGACTTTTCAAAGCAGAGAATCAGGAGTAGAAATAGACCTGGGAATAAGAACCAGGGAAAGAAAACTTGAGCTAAAATTGACAAGTTTCTGGAGGCTTAAAGTTAAAAATTTTGAGAAATTAAAACTCCAGGAGGACCCAACCATCAGGGAACCTCCTCCACCTCAACAATATATTTAGATTTACTTAATCAGGTTTCCACAGTAAATACCAGAAAACAAAAATCCCCTGATGCTTCTGAAAATGCAAAGGAGAACTTTTGAAATTCAGTAGAGCACTGTTTTTCTTAACAAATATTTCCTTAGGAGAAACTATTAATAGTTCAGCAGAGCCTAACTTACTGGAGTATTATATGAACCTAAATGACCTGAGGGGGCAGATGAAGGGTTATATCCAACTTTTAGCCTCCTCTATCATTCCACTTAGGAGAAAAGAAATATCTAACTCCAGTAAATTCTTGCTATTCTGTCTCATCTAAGAGGGCAGAAAAATACTGGGAAATACTGGAGAAGCTCACAATCCAGTGGCACAGATTCTGTAAAAATAAACTTGGTCAGAACTACGGAATGCTTTCCCATGCCTATATTCCTACACACCTCAAAACAATACTGAAGGCATATTTATGGCTATTGTTTTCATTCAGTACATGTCTGGCTACCAAGAAAACTTAAAAGGCATTCTAAAAGGCAAAAACAGACAAACAAACAAAACCCACAAAAACAAAAAGGCAATTTGAAGAGGCAAAATAAGTATCAGTACCAAACACATCAGGGTTATTGGCATTATCAAGTCAAAAATTTAAAATTATGATTAGGGACTCCTTGGCTATCCAGTAGTTAACACTTTGAGCTTCCACTGCAGGGGGCACAGATTCCATCTCTCGTCTTTGGTCTGGTAACTAAGATTCCACCTGTCACACAGCATGGCTAACATGTCTAATATGTTGATATGTCTTGTATAAAATAGACAACATACAAGAACAGTTGAACCATGTAAGCAGAGCAATGGCAATTCTTGCAAAAAAAACTGAAAAGAAATGATAGAGATTAAAAACACTGTGACAGAAATGAGAGGGTATATCTAATGGGTTGATTAGTAGATTGAACATGAATGCAGAAAGAATTTCTGAGCTTCAGCATACTTCAGCAAAAAGTTTCAAAACTGAAACAAACAAAATATATACCAAAAAAAAAACACCCATAAATGAACAGAATAGCTAAGCACTATGAAGCAACTTACAAATAGCTATGAAAATAAGAGAAGTGAAAAGCAAAGGAGAAAAGGAAAGATATAAGCATCTGAATGCAGAGTTCCAAAGAACAGAAAGAAGAGATAAGAAAGCCTTCTTCAGTGATTAATGCAAAGAAATAGAGGGAAAAAACAAAATGGGAAAGACTAGAGATCTCTTCAAGAAAATTAGAGATACCAAGGGAACATTTCATGCAAAGATGGGCTTGATAAAGGACAGAAATGGTACAGACCTAATAGAAGCAGAAGATATTAAGAAGAGGTGGCAAGAACACACAGAAGAACTGTACAAAAAAGATTTTCATGACCAAGATAATCATGATGGTGTGATCAAACATCTAGAGCCAGACATCCTGGAATGTGAAGTCAAGTGGGCCTTAGAAAGCATCACTACAAACAAAGCTAGTGGAGGTGATGGAATTCCAGTTGAGCTTTCAAATCCTGAAAGATGTTGGGAAAATGCTGCACTCAATATGCCAGCAAAGTTGGAAAACTCAGCAGTAGCCACAGGACTGGAAAAGGTCAGCTTTCATTCCAATCCCAAAGAAAGGCAATGCCAAAGAATGCTCAAACTACTGCACAATTGCACTCATTCACATGCTAGTAAAGTAATGCTCAAAATTTTCCAAGCCAGGCTTTAGCAATACGTGAACCATGAAATTCCAGATGTTCAAGCTGGTTTTTGAAAAGGCAGAGGAACCCGGGATCAAATTGCCAACATCCACTGGATCCTCAAAAAAGCAAGAGAGTTCCAGAAGAACATCTATTTCTTCTTTGTCAACTATGCCAAAGCCTTTAACTGTGTGGATCACCATAAACTGTGGAAAATTCTGAAAGAAATGGGAAAGCAGACCACCTGACCTGCCTCTTGAGAAATCTGTATGCAGGTCAGGAAGCAACAGTTAGAACTGGACATGGAACAACAGACTGGTTCCAAATAGGAAAAGGAGTTCATCAAGGCTGTATATTGTCACCCTGCTTATTTAACTTCTATGCTTATTTAACATCATGAGAAACGCTGGACTGGAAGAAGCACAAGCTGGAATCAAGATTGCTGGGAGAAATATCAATCACCTCAGATATGCAGATGACACCACCCTTATGGCAGAAAGCGAAGAGGGACTAAAAAGTCTTGATGAAAGTGAAAGAGGGGAGTGAAAAAGTTGGCTGAAAGCTCAACATTCAGACAATGAAGATCATGGCGTCTGGTCCCATCACTTCATGGGAAGTAGATAGGTAGACCGTGGAAACAGTGTCAGATTTTATTTTTGAGGGCTCCAAAATCACTGTAGTTGGTGATTTCAGCCATGAAATTAAAAGACGCTTACTCCTTGGGAGGAAAGTTATGACCAACATAGATGGTGCATTCAAAAGCAGTGACATTACTTTGCCGACTAAGTTCTGTCTTGTCAAGGCTATGGTTTTTCCAGTGGTCATGTATGGATGTGAGAGTTGGAATGTGAAGAAGGCTGAGCACTGAAGAATCGATGCTTTTGAACTGTGGTGTTGGAGAAAACTCTTGAGAGTCCCATGGACTTCAAGGAGATCCAACCAGTCCATTCTAAAGGAGGTCAGCCCTGGGATTTCTTTGGAAGGAATGATGCTAAAGGTGAAATTCAGTACTTTGGCCACCTCATGCGAAGAGTTGACTCATTGGAAAAGACTCTGATGCTGCAAGGGATTAGGGGCAGGAGGAAAGGGGACGACAGAGGATAAAATGGCTGGATGGCATCACCTACTCATTGGATGTTAGTTTGAGTGAACTCTAGGAGTTGGTGATGGACAAGGAGGCCTAGCGTGCTGCAATTCATGGGGTCGCAAAGAGTCAGACACGACCGAGCGACTGAACTGAACTGAACTGATGAGGCAACTACAAGAAGTACGACATGTGTCATGAGAGTACCAGAAGGATAAAAAAGATAATAGAAAAGAAAAAAAAAATATTTGAAGCAGTCAACAGTGACTGAGAAATCCCCCAGTTTAATGTCAGACCCGTACCACAGATCCAGGAAGCTGAGAGTGCTAGAAAAGTTATACCTAATATATTGAATACTGGAGTGTACTTCCATTTCCTACACTAGGGAATTTTCCTGACCAAGGGTTGAAATCTGTATCTCTCACATATCCTGCATTGGCAGGAGAGTTCTTTACCAATAGTGCCACCTGGGAAGCCCATATCAACTTTACAGGATATTAAAGATAAAAAAAATTAAAGTCCTGAAAGTAATCAGAGGGAAAAATGCTTTATCTAAAGAGGAACACAGATAAGAAATACATCTGACTTCTGCACACAAGCAAAAAGAAAGTTTAAATAGTCAAATACTTAATGTGTAGTCACCAGTCCAGAATTCTATATATGATATTATGTCTCAAAGTTAAGGAGAAATAAATGTTTTCTCAGATGTGCAAAAATTGAGGAAATTCATTGTCAGTAGACCTGTTTTGGAAAAGATGTTTAAAAATTTTCTAAAGTAAATTAAAGTCCTGAAAGTAATCAGAGGGAAAAATGCTTTATCTAAAGAGGAACACAGATAAGAAATACATCTGACTTCTGCACACAAGCAAAAAGAAAGTTTAAATAGTCAAATACTTAATGTGTAGTCACCAGTCCAGAATTCTATATATGATATTATGTCTCAAAGTTAAGGAGAAATAAATGTTTTCTCAGATGTGCAAAAATTGAGGAAATTCATTGTCAGTAGACCTGTTTTGGAAAAGATGTTTAAAAATTCTCTAAAGAGAAGGAAAGTAAAACTCAGTTCCATTTGAAGAAAGAGATCAAAGAAAGCATAAATGAAGGTAAATAAAACTTTATTAAAAAAAAAAATCCAGAGTACAATCCTAGTTAAAAATCCTCAGTGGTCTAAATTTAAGATCCTGTTCTTGCTTCTCTTAAATACTTCTGTTTTTCCCTTTTGTCTAGATCCTTGCATTAGTCAGAGTTTTCCAGAGAAAAAGAAATAATGGGAATTGACAAATATATATTTCTTTATATATATTTCCTACACCTATACATATATAACATATGAAGTAAGTAAGTAAGTAAAGTCACTCAGTCGTGTCCGACTCTTTGTGACCCCATGGACTGCAGCCCACCAGGCTCCTCAGTCCATAAGATTCTCCAAGCAGGAATACTGGAGTGGGTTGCCATTTCCTTCTCCAGGGGATCTTCCCCACCCAGGGATCGAACCTGGGTCTCCCGCATTGGAGGCAGATGCTTTAACCTCTGAGCCACCAGGGAAGTCCTATAACATATGAAACATGTATATAGTACTTATGTACGTATTGGCTGTATATACAGATGTGTATTATATATTGTGTGCTAAGTCACTTCAGTGGTGTCTGACTTTGTGACTTATGGACTGTTCCTGGCAAGGCTCCTCTGTCCATGGGATTCTCCAGGCAAGATTACTAGAGTGGGTTGCCATGCTCTTCTCCAAGCGATCTTTCCAACCCAGGGATCAAACCCCTGTCTTTTATGTCTTCTGCACTGGCAGGTGGATTCTTTACCACTTGTGCCACCTGAGAAGCCTCATATTATATATTACTAATGCATATGATGCATAATACATATAATATCCCTTTCTCTGTGTCCCTCACATAGGATTTGCTGATGCAGTATTGAGACAGATTTTTTTTTTTCCCCTGTAGAAACCTCAGCTTTTGCTTGCTGTTCTTAAGATTTCAATTGATAGAATGAGGCCCACACTATATGGAAGGTAACTGCCTTTATTGAAAAGCTTTTTTCAATGATAAAAGATTTTTTCAGTGAAAAACATTTATCATTCAATGACAATAAATGTTAAGTAGTACCTAGATTCATATTTGATAAAACCACTGAGTATTGTAACTCTAAGTGGTTACTGTGCTCAGTTCAGTTCAGTTCCATCGCTCACTCTTGTCCGACTCTTTGCGACCCCGTGAATCGCAGCACACCAGGCCTACCTGTTCATCACCAACTCCCAGAGTTCACTCAGACTCACGTCCATCGAGTCAGTGATGCCATCCAGCTATCTCATCCTCTACCGTCCCCTTCTCCTCCTGCCCCAATCCCTGCCAGCATCAGAGTCTTTTCCAATGAGTCAACTTTTCTCATCAGGTGGGTAAAGTATTGGAGTTTCAGCTTTAGCATCATTCCTTTCAAAGAAATCCCTGGGCTGATCTCCTTCAGAATGGATTGGTTGGATCTCCTTGCAGTCTAAGGGACTCTCAAGCGTCTTCTCCAACACCACAGTTCAAAAGCGTCAATTCTTTGGTGCTCAGCCTTCTTCACAGTCCAACTCTCACATCCATACATGACCACAGGAAAAACCATAGCCTAGACTAGACGGACCTTGGTCAGCAAAGTAATCACGTCTGTCCAAATTTCAAGTCCTCTCAGAATCTATGAATATGATCTTATTTGAAAATAGATTTTTACAGACATAATCAATTTATTATAAACCCATAGTGGATTAGGAATGGGTTAGGGTGGGCCCTAAATCAAACATGACTGTTATTATTATAGAAGAAGAGAAATTTGGGCACGAAGCTAGAGGTACACAGAGACAAAGTATAGATTGTTATGTGAGGATGGAGACAGGGATTGGATTTATGCTTATTGCCAAATCCTGGGCTGCCAAAATCTGGAAGAGATCCTTGCATTTAGGTTTTAGAGTAAGCAATACTTTTCTGACACCTTGAATTTGAATATTTTGCTTCCATAACAGTGAGATAATAAATCTACACTGCTTTCAATCACGCAGTTTGTGTTAGTTTGTCAGCAATCCTGGGAACCTAATCCAATAGCCCAGCAGGTTAACAGATAAAGCTAACCACCACAATGCCACCTACTTGTCTAGTTTTTAAGGTGAAAGTTGCTCAGTCGTGTCCAACTCTTTGTGACCCCATGGACTATACAGTCCATGGAAATCTCCAGGCTAGAATACTGGAGTGGGTAACTTTTTCCTTCTCCAGGGGATCTTCCCAACCCAGGGATCGAACCCAGGTCTCCTGCATTGCAGATGGATTCTTTACCAGCTAAGCCACAAATAAAGCCCAAGAATACTGGAGTGGGTAGCCTGTCCCTTCTCCAGTGGATCTTCCTGACTCAAGAATCAAACCGTGGTCTCCTGCATTGCAGGCAGATTCTTTACCAACTGAGCCATTAGGGAAGCCCCTAGCTTTTAATGCAGCTGCCTTATCAAGTTTCTGCTAGCCTATTGATTTTTTTTAATTAAAAAAAAAACTGATTCATTTTTCTTCTTTTTTTTTCTGAGTCACTGTATTTTTTTTAATAAATTTATTTGTTTTAATTGGAGGCTAATTAATTTAAAATATTGTATTGGTTTTGCCATATTTTATTTTAAATTCTTTAACATGTTACAACCTTCATGTTCCATTTATCATATATATGATTTATAATTAATGCACTTTGAAGTTCATACTATTTGAGTTAAGAATCATGAGTTAGTATTTTTTTTTTTTTCTGGAACCACAAAGCTACTTATGCCCTGAGCCCTTTGATTTCAATTCACCAATTCAGTCATACATACCCTAATACTCTGTTCCCTGGCAATTTTCCTCCTAAAAATCTTGAATGAAATAAATGAACACATGCTTAGCTCTTCTTCCTCTCTTCCTGAAAAGATAATGCGTTATCCTCAAAAGATTTTAAAATTGAGTGATTGTGAGGAAAGATGTTGTCAGATCTTATCTTCCATGTAAGCTTATATTTTGTCCATGTTCAGCATCAGCCTTATAGTTTTCTTGAAAGTCATTCTACTGAAGGCATTTTAATCTACTGACAGAGTGATGACAGTGTATTTTAGCTATGGCAAAAGATAAAAAAAAAAAAAATCAGACTGTCAATGGAAAGCTAATTTTCTAATAAATTGGAGGGTGTAGGCCATTTCTTTACCTTCCAGCTCCATGCTGTTGGCCTGGTCGATGCAAAAGGCAGTCACAAAAATGGATCCAGAGGGGCTGTCTTTGATAGAAGATATTTCTTTAATTGATATTAATATTGTTAGTGACATTTTTATTTATTTATTATATACATTTTTGTGCAAGGAGTTAATCAACTTGTTTGAATTGAGTCTTCCCAGGAAAACAGCATTAACTTATGGAAATCCAATACTTAAATATACTTCTGTGTCTAGAGAAGAATCAGGGTAAAAAAATGAGAAAGTGGAATAAAAAATATTATAAGGACACATTCAGAAATAGAATATGAACAGGAACAAACAATTCAGACAAAGAATAATTGCTATGAAAGTACTGGGCAGCTTCACAGTTCACATTCCTTGGTAGTTGCATGCTACTACATTATGGAGCCTTAAAGACAAACTGTCAAGATGAACTCCACACAAACCCACAAAACCCCAAGCAAGTCTTGCCCATAGAATCATACTAATTTTACAACATTTTGCTAATGATACTTTATAACATTTATTAACACTTTAGACACTTAATTTTGCCAGATTATAATATAATAGTAAGAGCACAGTGTTTTGGATTTTAATCATAATTTTGTCTCATTCTTGGTTCTACTCCTTCCTTATAGGATAATCGGTACAAGTTCAAGCTATGTTAGTGTCTGTATTGTCATCTACTACAAGGAGGATCACCATCTTCTAAGGACTGCATGAGAGTCAAAGGAAATTATATACCTAAATCCACAGAAATATGAGGACTGAGTTCACTACAGAACTGGCCCTGTAAAGCAGTCCTGTAAATGACTATAAAATGTAAAGATGCAAATTTCAGTACATTGTAACCATTCATGTTTCAGTCCATGCAATTCTCTAGGCCAGAATACAGGATTGGGTAGCCTTTCCCTTCTCCAGGGGATCTTCCCACCCAGGGGTCAAAGCCAGGTCTCCCACATGGCAGGCAGATTCTTTACCAGCTAAGCCACAAGGGAAGCCCATAATAAACTTTAACTTCGTGATCAAGGTGAGCTGGTCTTGGTATTTACCACTAACAAAAAAGACCAAAATGTCAATGCTTTAAAATTACAAAGATTTATTTTGTAATTATATTACATATCCATTGGATAGTATCTATGTTCAAGTGCAATACTAGGAGAGATCACCTAAAATAAATCATGTGTGTTATTATTTTTAATCCTTAGTGATGGCTGTTAAAAAGAAAAAAAAATAAGGCAAAGAGAAAAAGTAGAACAATATTGAATGGTATGGAATGTATTCAGGAAGGCCATTTGAGGATGTACAAGTCTAAGCCAAAAATTGCTTACAGGGGGCTGTGTTAGCAGAAAATCTTTTGCTGTTTGTTATTGTTGTTAGTGATAATGCCTTCTGTAGACCAGGCCCTTCAGAAGCCAGCCATGAGAATATATGAGGCAATGTAGTATCAGAAAATAGTAAGCAAAACTTGCAAAGCTTGGAATGTACTTATTTTATTCAAGGATTATCAAGACAGTCAATGTGGATAAAACAATTTGAAAAGTGGAGTGGGTAGGAAATGAGGTCAGAAAAAGAGCCAAGGACCAGATCACAGAGTCTTGTAGACTCAAGATTTTCATAAAGGACTAGCATTTCAGTTTTTGTGATGGGGATTCATTAAAAATTAGAGAAAGGGAATAAATATTTTATAATTAAGGTTTTGAAAAATCTCTTTGATTTTTTTGTGTAAAGTTATTTTCTCTCTGTGACTAATTTTCATATGAACTGAAACATTGGACTCTCTTACTCTGATATTTTTATTTTTTCCAGTTTTCTGGTTTTTATTTTAATGTAGACCATTTTAAAAATCTTTAATGAATTTTTTACAATAGTGCTTCTGTTATATATATATATATTTGTTGTTGTTGTTGTTGTTTTTGTCTGTGAGACAAATGGATCTTAATTCCCCAGCCAGGATTGAAACTACATCCCCTCACTGGAAGGAGAAGTCTTAACCACCAGATCTCCAGGGAAGTCCTTCTATGAGCTTAAAGACCAAGATGGACTCTCATTTTAATGCCTCCACCGCTGCTGTTAGGTAGGAAGTTAGGCATGAACAATGAGTGTGGCCTAGTCAAAAGTGGTTCAAGCTGATCTCTGCTGCTGCTGCTGCTGCTAAGTTGCTTCAGTCGTGTCTGACTCTGTGAGACCCCATAGATGGCAATCCACCAGGCTCCCCCATCCCTGGGATTCTCCAGGCAAGAACACTGGGGTGGGTTGCCATTTCCTTCTCCAATGCATGAAAGTGAAAAAAGTGAAGTTGCTCAGTCGTGTCTAACTCTTCACGACCTCATGGACTGCAGCCTACCAGGCTCCTCTGCCCATGGAATTTTCCAGGCAAGAGTACTGGAGTGGGGTGACATTGCCTTCTCTGAAGCTGATCTCTAAACCCCACCCAAACATACCTTAATGTATCCCAAGAGAGCTCATAGATATGCTACAAAATAATCACAGAAACTTTTTCAAATCCAACACCTGCACTTTAGGCAACAGCAGATACACACTAACCACAGGGACTTCTCCAACTCTGGCACATGCCACATGCACCCTTGAGGCAGAGCTGTTGTCCTCAAGTGACCTTAGGCAGCCAGGAGCCCCTTAAGTGTTTGGCAAGAGTACTGGAGTGGGGTGACATTGCCTTCTCTGAAGCTGATCTCTAAACCCCACCCAAACATACCTTAATGTATCCCAAGAGAGCTCATAGATATGCTACAAAATAATCACAGAAACTTTTTCAAATCCAACACCTGCACTTTAGGCAACAGCAGATACACACTAACCACAGGGACTTCTCCAACTCTGGCACATGCCACATGCACCCTTGAGGCAGAGCTGTTGTCCTCAAGTGACCTTAGGCAGCCAGGAGCCCCTTAAGTGTTTGTTAATATTCTATACATATGTACATATGATTATAACAGACTGAATTATGGGAAAGATATGTTCAATAGAGCTGATTGCTATGTAACTTGCATATGTCAATCAAAACTGTCAGTCCACATCTACCTATATGAATGCATAAAAGCCCTTTCTTGGAAACCTCCATACTTCATCATTCCAGTGTCAGTCCCACCTCTCCCTTGAGGTGTTCTTTCTGCTCTTTCTTCAGTACATTTTTTTTCCCAATCCCTAAGAAAGGCAGTGCCAAAGAATGCTGAAACTACCACACAATTGCACTCATCTCACACACTAGTAAAGTAATGTTCAAAATTCTCCAAGCCAGACTTCAACAATACGTGAACCGAGAACTTCCATATGTTCAAGCTGGTTTTCAAAAAGGCAGAGGAACCAGAAATCAAGTTGTCACCTTCTGCTGGATCATCAGAAAAGCAAGAGAGTTCCAGAAAATCATCTATTTCTGCTTTATTACCTATGCCAATGCCTTTAACTGTGTGTATCAAAACAAACAGTGGAGAATTCTGAAAGAGATGGGAATATCAGACCACCTGACCTGCCTCTTGAGAAATCTGTATGCAGGTCAGGAAGCAACAGTTGGAAATGGACATGGAACAACAGACTGGTTCCAAATAGGAAAAGGAGTATTTAAAGGCTGTATATTGTCACTCTGCTTATTTAACTTATATGCAGAGTACATCATGAGAAAGGCTGGACTGGATGAAGCACAAGCTGCAATCAAGATTGCCAGGAGAAATATCAAT
The DNA here is from genome assembly GCA_006408695.1 of Aepyceros melampus. NCBI lineage: Eukaryota > Metazoa > Chordata > Mammalia > Artiodactyla > Bovidae > Aepyceros > Aepyceros melampus. The sequence continues at coordinate 139,885 of SJXQ01009545.1, read as the reverse complement.
AACCTCAGATAAGCAGATGACACCACCCTTATGGCAGAAAGTGAAGGAGAACTAAAGAGCCTCTTGATGAAATTGAAAGAGGAGAGTGGAAAAGTTGGCTTAAAGCTCAACATTTAGAAAACGAAGACCATGGCATCCAGTCCCATCACTTCATGGAAAATAGATGAGGAAACATTGATAGAATTTTTTGGGGGAGGGCTCCAAAATCACTGCAGATGGTAACTACAGCCATGAATTAAAAGATGCTTACTCCTTGGAGGGAAGTTATGACCAGCCTAGAAAGCTAAAAAGCAGAGACTTTGCCAACAAAGGCCCGTCTAGTCAAGGCTATAGTTTTTCCAGTAGTCATGCATGGATGTGAGAGTTGGACTATAAAGAAAGCTGAGCACCGAAGAATTGATACTTTTGACCTGTGGTATTGGAGACTTTTGAGATTCCCTTGAACTGCAAGGAAATCCAACCAGTCCATCCTAAAGGATATCAGTGCTGGCTGTTCATTGGAAGGACTGATGTTGAAGTTGAAACTCCAATACTTTGGCCACCTGATGCAAAGAGCTTACTCATTGGAAAAGACCCTGATGCTGGGAAAGATTGAAGGCAAGTAAAGAAGGGGATGACAGAGGATGAGATGGTCGGATGGCATCACTGACTCAACGGACATGAGTTTGGGTAACCTCTGGGAGTTGGTGATGGACAGGGAGGCCTGATGTGCTGCAGTCCATGGGGTCTCAAAGAGTCAGACATGACTGAGTGACTGAACTTAAGATCTCAGATTCTTCTTTGTGTTCTTACTAAGATCCAAGGCCCATGAAGAAGGGTCATCTGCGACTCTCCCTGTCTACTAAGACTACAACTAGAGAAAAGTGTATAGAAAACATTATTGATCCTGTAAAGAAAATGACAGAATTTACATTTTCTTGGATCAAATCTGTCAAACTCATTTCACACATTAATCAGCTTTCTAGCTGGGTTTATTCACAGATTCCTAAGTCCAAGGGGAAAGTGGTTATCCTCTGTAGAGCACCTGTCAATATATATTCAAAGGGAATATAGAAAGAATACTAAGCAGTAAACATGCCTAATAATTAATGGCTGATGAAGCAAAAGCTGGCAATCTTGAAACAACACCCATCTCTTGTGATTTAAATTGAAGATGACATATCTAAATTTTAATTACAATCAAAGTTAAAAACCAAAGGGCAGTGCGTAAAACTGGAACATCCCTCAGGCTATTCAAGACTGCCTTCCAATTTATTAAATTTAGCTAAGAAATTAGACTAAGTGTTTTGTTGTCTTTTCTGTTACTCAGAGCTCATGTTAGAAAGAAAGTTAAGTTTCATTTAACTCTTGTAACACTCTGACATTGTCAGAAAACCAAGAATGTGGAAAGGTACAGAGGTTTGAGAAACAGATTTTATGATTTTTTCAAACATGTCTGGTAGTTTGGTTTATGCCCAGTCTTCTGAAATTGTTTTTGTTTGTTTTAGATTTTCATGTATTTGTTTGTTTTTTCTATTTGGCTGCTACTGCATGTCATGTGGGATCATAGTACCCTGACCAGGGATCAAACCCAGGCCCATTGCAATGGAAGCTCACAATCTTAACAATTGGACCACCAGGGAGATTGTTAAAATTATTAATACTATAACCTGAGTATATAGTATCCAGTTTGATCCAGGACTATAGAGATTTTCTTCCTATTTCTGTCACTGGTACCTCAGCTGATTCTAGGAACTTTTAATACTAAAAGTATGATTTAGCTCAGTTGTTTTCCTGTATTTCATATACTGGCTCATATATTCATTTATAAGTATGTAAATACTAGAATTTTAAAGAAATTATACCAGCAGCTTATTATTATTATTTTGGAAGAGTGAAATGATTACTATGAAAAGATTTACCTGTGAAGTTTTAGATAATTTGTGAATTTTATTGAATAATATATTCCTAACTTGTGGGTACATTATTCCAGTTAAAGTGTGATGCATATTTTTTATTTTAGAAAAAAAAATACTAAAGTTAAGAATTCAACTAGAACCATGTTTTCTCTTTGATTTATTTACTATTGTGATTAAAGCAGTTGCTTCCTATATCTATATTTTGAATAAATGGATATAGCTATAAGAGTTTCAAAATAAATTAAGGCTTCTTCATAAATTGAATTTGATGTTTAATCACAGTAAGAGAAAGGAAGGAAGGAAAACAGGAGAAAGAAAAAGCAAAGATTATGTCATCTGATTTCATCCTGCCATTATCAAGGAGTACAAGAAGTTCCTGACATTCACACAGAAAATAAGTGCTAAATATTTATAAAACTGCTTTTATTTGCATAAAGATTTCCCCCCAGAGAACACAACCACATTTATTTTACAACATTCAGTTCAGTAGAAATTTACTGGATGCATCTGTTGCATTGTGCTCATTGCCATATACAGTGTAAAAATAAACATAGTGTATTTGCCCTCACAGAGCTTACAATAGAATTATAGAGAAATTAAATATGGATTCATGGGGTTGCAAAGAGTCAGACATAACTGAGCAACTGAACTGAACTGAAATATATATATATATATTTGAAATGGTCATCAACCCAAGGAAATATCTGATTAAATATCATGATAGAGAAAGGGCATGTGGTAATTTATAGGAAAATGGTGGAGAAGAGTGCTCTTTTAAGTTGAAAAATTCAGAAGCAATTACTTGGAGGTAGTGAGGGAGACAGAGGCCTTTTATTCTCTCTGCTTAGAGGCAACATAATTAAGTAGAAAGATGACTAACTTTCAAATCTTGGTTTCCCCACTTAAAATATGAGTGACCTTAATCTTTCTGCAACTCAATTTCATCATAAGAAAACTGAGTANGTTTCCTTTGTTGTGCAGAAGCTTTTAATTTTAATTAGATCCCATTTGTTTATTTTTGCTTTTATTTCCAGTATTCTGGGAGGTGGATCATAGAGGATTCTGCTGTGATTTATGTCAGAGAGTGTTTTGCCTATGTTCTCCTCTAGGAGTTTTATAGTTTCTGGTCTTACGTTTAGATCTTTAATCCACTTTGAGTTTATTTTAGTGTATGTTATTAGAAAGTGTCCTAATTTCATTCTTTTACACGTGGTTGACCAGTTTTCCCAGCATCACTTGTTAATGAGTTTGGCTTTTCTCCATTGTATATTCTTGCCTCCTTTGTCAAAGATAAGGTGTCCATAGGTGTGTGGATTTATCTCTGGGCTTTCTATTTTGTTCCATTGATCTATATTTCTGTCTTTGTGCCAGTGTCATACTGTCTTGATGACTATGGCTTTGTAGTAGAACCTGAATCAGGCAGGTTGATTCCTCCAGTTCCATTCCTCTTTCTCAGGATCACTTAGGCTATTTGAGGTTTTTTGTATTTCCAGACATATTGTGAAATTATTTGTTCTAGCTCTGTGTAAAATACCATTGGTAGCTTGATAGGGATTGCATTGAGTCTATAGATTGCTTTGAGTATATACTCATTTTCACTATATTGAGTCTTCTGATCCATGAACATGGTATATTTCTCCATCTATTAGTGTCCTCTTGGATTACTTTCACCAGTGTTTTATAGTTTTCTATATATAGGTTTTTAGTTTCTTTAGTTAGATTTATTCCTAAATATTTTATTCTTTTCATTGCAATGGTGAATGGAATTGTTTCCTAATTTCTTTTTCTACTTTCTCATTAATAGTGTATAGGAATGTAAGGGATTTCTGTGTGTTGATTTTATATCCTGCAACTTTACTTTATTCACTGATTAGCTCTAGTAATTTTCTGGTGGAGTCTTTAGGGTTTTCTATGTAGAGGATCATGTCATCTGCAAACAGTGAGTGTTTTACTTCTTCTTTTCCAATTTGGATTCCTTTATTTCTTTTTCTGCTCTGATTGCTGTGGCCAAATCGTCCAAACCTATGTTGAATAGTAGTAGTGAAAGTGGGCACCCTTCTACTGTTCCTGACTTTAGGGGAAATGCTTTCCGTTTTTCACCATTGAGGATGTTTGCTGTGGGTTTGTTGTATATAGCTTTTATTATGTTGAGGTATGTTCCTTCTATTCCTGCTTTCTGGAGAGTTTTTATCATAAATGGATATTGAATTTTGTCAAAGGCTTTCTCTGCATCCATTGAGATAATCATATAGCTTTTATTTCTCAATTTGTTAATGTGGTGAATTACATTGATTGATTTGCGAATATTGAAGACTCCTTGCATCCCTGGGATAAAGCCCACTTGGTCATGGTGTATGATCTTTTTAATGTGTTGTTGGATTCTGATTGCTAGAATTTTGTTAAGGATATTTGCATCTATGTTCATCAGTGATATTGGCCTGTAGTTTTCTTTTTTAGTGGCATCTTTGTCAGCTTTTGGTATTAGGGTGATGGTGGCCTCATAGAATGAGTTTGGAAGTTTACCTTCCTCTGCAATTTTCTGGAAGAGTTTGAGTAGGATAGGTGTTAGCTCTTCTCTAAATTTTTGGTAGAATTCAACTGTAAAGCCATCTGGACCTGGGCTTTTGTTTTCTGGAACATTTCTGATTACAGTTTCAATTTCTGTGCTTGTGATGGGTCTGTTAAGATTTTCTATTTCTTCCTGGGTCAGTTTTGGAAAGTTGTACTTTTCTAGGAATTTGTCAATTTCTTCCACGTTGTCCATTTTATTGGCATATAATTGCTGATAATAGTCTCTTATGATCCTTCGTATTTCTATGTTGTCTGTTGTGATCTCTCCATTTTCATTTCTAATTGTATTGATTTGATTTTTCTATCTTTGTTTCTTGATGAGTCTGGCTAATGGTTTGTCAATTTTATTTATCCTTTCAAAGAACCAGCTTTTTTGGTTTTGTTGATTTTTGCTATGGTCTCTTTTTTTTCTTTGCATTTATTTCTGCCCTAATTTTTAAGATTTATTTCCATCTACTAACCCTCCTTTTCTAGCTGTTTTAGGAGTAGCGTTAGGTTGTTTATTTGACTTTTTTCTTGTTTCTTGAGGTATACCTGTATTGCTATGAACTTTCCCTTAGCACTGCTTTTACAGTGTCCCACAGGTTTTGGGTTGTTGTGTTTTCATTTTCATTCATTTCTTTACATATTTTGATTTCTTTTTTGATTTCTTCTGTGATTTGTTTGTTATTCAGCAGCATGTTGTTCAGCCTCCATATGTTGGAATTTTTAAGTTTTTCTCTTGTAATCGAGATTTAATCTTACTGCATTATGGTCAGAAAAGATGCTTGGAATGATTTCAATTTTTTTGAATTTTCCAAGGCTAGATTTAGGGCCCAGGATGTGATCTATCCTAGAGAAGGTTCCGTGAGCACTTGAGAAAAAGTGAAATTCATTTTGCGGGG
>SJXQ01009545.1:115052-132877 GCA_006408695.1 Aepyceros melampus | reverse complement strand
ACTGGAATTCCATCACCTCCACTAGCCTTGTTCGTAGTGATGCTTTCTAAGGTCCACTTGACTTCACATTCCAAGATGTCTGGCTCTAGACTAGTGATCACATCATCATAATTATCTGGGTCATGAAGATCTTTTTCGTACAGTTCTTCTGTGTATTCTTGCCACCTCTTCTTAATATCTTCTGCTTCTTTTAGGTCCAGACCATTTCTGTCCTTTATCGAGCCAATCTTTGCATGAAATGTTCCCTTGGTATCTCTAATTTTCTGGAAGAGATCTATAGTTTTTCCCATTCTGTTCTTTTCCTCTATTTCTTTGCAGTGATCGCTGAAGAAGGCTCTCTTATCTTCTCTTGCTATTCTTTGGAATTCTGCATTCAGATGTTTCTATCTTTCCTTTTCTCCTTTGCTTTTTGCTTTTCTTCTTTTCACAGCTATTTGTAAGCCCTCCCCAAACAGCCATTTTGCTTTTTGAATTTTTTTGCCATGGGGATGGTCTTGATCCCTGTCTCCTGTACAGTGTCATGAACCTCATTCCATAGTTCATGAGGCACTCTATTCATCAGATCTAGACCCTTAAATCTGTTTCTCACTTCCACTGTATCATCATAAGGGATTTGATTTAGGTCATACCTGAATGGTCTAGTGGTTTTCCCTACTTTCTTCAATTTAAGTCTGAATTTGGTAGTAAAGAGTTCATGATCTGAGCCACAGTCAGCTCCCGGTCTTGTTTTTGTTGTCTGTTTAGAGCTTTTCCATCTTTGCCTGCAGAGAATGTAATCAATCTGATTTCGGTGTTGACCATCTGGTGATGTCCATTTGTAGAGTCTTCTCTTGTGTTGTTGGAAGAGGGTATTTGCTATGATCAGTGCAGTTTCTTGGCAAAACTCGATTAGTCTTTGCCCTGCTTCATTCTGCATTCCAAGGCCAAATTTGCCTGTTACTCCAGGTGTTTCTTGACTTCCTACTTTTGCACTCCAGTCCCCTATAATGAAAAGGGCATCTTTGGGGAGTGTTAGTTCTAAAAGGTCTTGTGGGTCTTCATAGAACCATTCAACTTCAGCTTTTTCAGCGTTACTGGTTGGGGTATAGAGTTGGATAACTCTGATATTGAATGGTTTACCTTGGAGATGAACAGAGATCATTCTATCATTTTTGAGATTGCATCCAAGTGCTGCATTTCAGACTCTTTTGTTGACCATGATGGCTACTCCATTCTTCTGAGGGATTCCTGCCCACAGTAGTAGATATAATGGTCATCTGAGTTAAATTCACCCATTCCAGTCCATTTCAGTTTGCTGATTCCTAGAATGTCGACGTTCACTCTTGCCATCTCCTGTTTGACCACTTCTAATTTGCCTTGATTCATGGACCTTACATTCCAGGTTCCTATGTAATATTGCTCTTTACAGCATCGGATCTTGCTTCTATCACCAGTCACATCCACAGCTGGTTTTGCTTTGGCTCCATCCCTTCATTCTTTCTGGAGTTATTTCTCCACTGACCTCCAGTAGCATATTGGGCACCTAATGACCTGGGGAGTACCTCTTTCAGTATTCTACCATTTTGTCTTTTCATACTGTTCATGGGGTTCTCAAGGCAAGAATACTGAAGTGATTTGCCATTCCCTTCTCCAATGGACCACATTCTATCAGACCTCTGCACCATGGGCTCTAGGTTCATCCACCTCTTTGGAACTTACTCAAATTCATTCCTTTTTTTGGCTGTCTATGTGTACCATTGCGTATGTGTACCACAACTTTATTCATTCATCTATTGATGGGCATCTAGGTTGCTTCCATGTCCTAGCTACCATAAAGAGTGCTACAATTAACACTGGGGTTCAGTTCAGTTTAGTTCAGTCGCTCAGTCGTGTCCGACTCCTTGTGACCCCATGAATCGCCTCCCTGTCCACCACCAACTCCCAGAGTTCACCCAGATCCACGCCCATGGAGTCAGTGATGACATCCAGCCATCTCATCCACATGTCTTTTTAAATTCTGGTTTCCTCAGGGTAAATGCCCAGTGGTGGGACTTCTGAGTCATGTTAGTTTTATTCCTAGTTTCTTAAGGAATCGCTATACTATTGTCCATAGTGGCTGTATCAATTTATACTCCCACCAATAGGGCAAGAGAGTTCCCTTTTAACCACATCCTTTCCAGCATTTATTGTTTGTAGATTTTTCGATGATGGCCATTTGGATTGGTGTGATGTGATACTTCATTGTAGTTTTGATTGCATTTCTCGAATAATGAGCAATGTTGAGCATTTTTTTTTCTAGTATTTATTAGCCATCTGTTTGTCTTTATGGAAAAATGTCTGTTTAGGTCTTCTGCCCATTTTTTGATTGATTTCTCTATCTGGTATTGAGCTGCATGAGCTGCTTGTATATTTTGGATATTAATTCTTTGTTAGTTGTTTCATTTGCTATTATTTTCTCCTATTCTGAAGGCTTTTACCTTGTCTATAGTTTACTGTGTAAAAGCTTTTAAGTTTAATTAGGTCCATTTGTTTGTTTTGTTTTTATTCCCAGGATTCTAGGAGGTGGGTAATAGAGGATCTTGCTGTAAGTTATGTCAAAGAGTATTCTACCTATGTTTTCCTCTGAGTTCTGTAGTTTCTGGTCTTATGTTTAAGCCTTAATCCATTTTGAGTTTATCTTTGTGTATGATGTTAGGAAGTGTCTAATTTCATTCTTTTACACTTAGCTATCAAGTTTTCCCAGCACTGCTTATTGAAGAGACTGTATTCAAAGAAATATATTTTTAAAGTTTTCTCTTAATGCCACATTTTGAATGCTTAGTTTTATTTACAGGAATTTTTCTTTTGGTAAAATTCTGATGAGGGGTGAATATACATTTTATATGTACATATGAGTAAGTTTGAAAAAAAAAAGTATATGTTTGTACATGTTCTGTGCTCAGATGTATACAAGTTTTAGTAAAGTTATAAAATATTTCTATCTTCCAGAAATATTTTTTGCTCTTCAATCGTTGGTTATGTGTATGAAAGACCCTATATATGAAATCATTAGTTAACTAGAGCAGATTATTTGGACATCTTCATAGACTTATGCCTTATGGTGAGTATCAAGCCCACTGCATAATTAATCATGGTAATAGTCTATGTCTGTGGGACATACCCCAACAGATCATAATATACTGGCAAAATACAAATGTTAATAACACCAGTGTGTATCATTTTCCCATGAAACTGACTAAGTTGAATGAAGTTTGTCTGCATTTGTTTTTGTTGTTTATCACCAAGCCATGTCCAATTCTTTGTGACCCCATGGATTGCAAGGCACCATGCTTCCCTGTCCTTCACTATCTACCAGAGTTTGCTCAAACTCATGTCCACTGAGTTTGTGATGCTATCCAACAATCTCATCCTCTGTCACCTCCTTCTCTTGCCCTCAAGTTTTTCCCAGCATCAGGATCTTTTCCAATGAGTCAGATCCTTGCATGAGGTAGCCAAAATATTGAGGTTTCAGCTTCAGCATCACTCCTTCCAATTAATATTCAGGGTTGATTTCCTTTGGGATTGACTGGTTTGATCTCCTTGCAGTCCAAGGGACTCTCAAGAGTCTTCTTCAGAACCTCAATTTAAAAGCATCAATTCTTTGGCACTCAGTCTTCTTTTTGGTCCAATTCTCACATCCATACATGACTACTGGAAAAAATGTAGCTTTGAATATATGAACCTTTGTTGGCAAAGTAATGTCTCTACTTTTTAATATGCTGTCTAGGTTTGTTATAGCTTTTCTTCCAAGGAATAAGCATCTTTTAATTTCATGGCTGCAGTCAACTTCAACAGTGATTTTGGAATCCAAGAAAATAAAATCTTCCACTGCTTCCATTTTCCCCCTTGTATTTGCCAGGAAGCAATGCAGATCCTATCATCTTAGTTTTTTTTTTTTTTTTTTTTTTTAAATTAAGCTTTAAGCCAGCTTCTTCACTTTCCTCTTTCACCCTCAAGAAGCTTTTAAGTTCCTCTTCCCTTCCAGTCATAAGAGTGGTATCCTCTACATATGTAAGGTTATTGATATTTCTCTTGGCAATCTTGATTACAACTTGTGCTTTATCCAGCCTGGCATTTCCCATGATGTACTCTGCACAGAAATTAAATAAACAGGGTAACAATATATAGCCTTGATGTGCTCCTTTCCCAATTTGGAACCAGTCCATTATTCCATGTCCAGTTCTAACTGTTGTTTCTTGACCTGCATATAGATCATAGCAAAGGAAATATGGGTTTAGTACTTACATGAGTAAAAAATAGATCTTGAGACCACATACCCACAGTTCATTAATTATAATTCATTAATTTGGTCCCAGATTTATTCCTTGTATATATTTGTCTCATTTAAGTTTATTAACACAGTTATTTTCACTATTCATAAATATTGTGAAATTTTGTTCAACACTTCTTCATCCGCTAAACCCAATCATCACAAAGATCGGAGGGTCTTCTCTCAATCTTTTGGCATCTCCCCATTTACATTGAAATTGCTGTAACTTTGGTCCCTATCTTTCCTCACATGGACAGATATTTGGTTTTGGTCTAACTCATTTCTATTTAGACCTCTCTAATTTTTCCAGAGTGATCATTATTAGCCACAGATTCAGTTCTGTCATTTTTTGAAATAAATCTTCCAACAAATTCCCATCATAATATGCAATCTTCTTGACATGGCATATATAATCTGTCTACCACCAGACTCTGCACCATTATTTCCTACATTTTTCTTATGGTCTCAGCATTTTAATGATGCATGATTTTCTCAAGTGAAAGTGTATCTATAAAGGCTTTTTCCTTGTAAATTTGTTTTGTATTTTCTATTTCTTTAGAAAATACCTTCAGTCCCACTATCTCTGGAGTAGTCCTGAGTGATAACATCAGAAGAGTTTATAAGAATCACTAAAGTTAGATATTATTTTTTTAAACAAATGTTAAAAATAGAAGACTTAGGGATATCATAAAACCTGTAAGAGTTTTAAGATAACTGCCCCCTCAACACACATACACATTATACCTATTATTCATGCTGCTGTTGCTGCTAAGTAGCTTCAGTCATGTCCAACTCTGTGCAACCCCATAGACAGCAGCCCACCAGGCTCTGCTGTCCCTGGGATTCTCCAGGCAAGAACACTGGAGTGGGTTGCCATTTCCTTCTCCAATGCATGAAACTGAACAGTGAAAGTGAAGTCACTCAGTCATGTCCAACTCTTGGCAACCCCGAGGACTGTAGTCTACCAGGCTCCTTCATCCATGGGATTTTCCAGGCAAGAGTACTGGAGTGGTTGCCATTGCCTTCTCTGACCTATTATTCATAGATCATGAATATTTAGAATGTACTATTTTTACTTTATATTTCATAATTCAACTTATGGATTCACATGATATAATTTTTATTTATTGACATGTATATTTAAATTTATCATATAATTCTTTTTTTTTTACATGTCATTCCAAAACAAGAGAGTTAAGACACTTCCTCTTCGTGTTTTAAAATTTATCTATTTTTTTCTGATTACATGTTTATGTCCATAACTTTTTTGAACATTAAATTTTTATGACTTAACATTATGATCCTTACATAGAGATTTTCTTTGGAAAACAAGACTTTTCAAGCAGACGTACATTACAATTCACAGTTTAAAGCACTGAAGCTTAACCACTATATGTGCTTACATTTTATTTAGGAAATAGACTTCTCTTTCTCATTTTGCTTCTTATGCAGTCTTTGAAGAACATTCATAAAGAGAATCTCATATCTGTTTTATAAAAAGGGCACAGAAATTTATCAACTTAGGCATAGGCATTAGATTTAGAATATCCTTTAATCTATATGAGCTTGGAAGAGTGAACTCTTCTAAGTTACCATTAGCTATTTCTATTTCTTCTTTGGAAAAATATCATTTCAGTTTCTTTTACCATTTTTAATTGAATTGTTGTTAACAACATTGTATTACATACTTGCTGGGAAAGATTGAAGGAAGGAGAAGGGGATGACAGAGGATGAGATGGTTGGATGGCATCACCAACTTGAAGGAAATGAGTTTGAGAAAGCTCGGGGAGTTGGTGATGGACAGGGAAGTCTGGCATGCTGCAGTCCATGGGGTCACAAAGAGTTGAACATGACTGAGCGACTGAACTGAAGTGATTAGATACTTGAAAGCTGTTAAGATACTAGACCTTAAATGTTTTCTTCACAGAAAAAAAAAAAAAAAGAGAGAGAGAGAGAGAGAGAGAGAGAGAGAAGGTGAGGAATGGAGCCCAGGAATCAGAAGCTGTTTATTAAGAGCTGGAACCCTGGAGAGGTCCCACTGCTAGAACCAGAGCCTGCTATAGAAAGAGGGCGAGAGAAAGCCAGTCTCTTTACCTCCTGCATCCCAGTTTCCTGCAAATGCTCTGAGTTGCAAAATTTTTTCAGAAGCCATTTGGCGGGCGCTGGGGAAATATGCTTGAGTTGTATCCTCTGTGAATACAGATTACATCAAGAGAAAGGGTAGGGGATGGATTTGAGCAGAAACAGGCACATAAGAGCACAGTACTATGTTCAAAATTTCATGCAACCGTTTTCTTAATGAATAGCATTTGCTTTCTTTACTTTTGCTACTCTGAACAAAGCTAGATTAAATATGTTTCCAATAATTCTTGTGTGCTTTTGCTTTCAATTCTATGTTAAAGTTTCAGAGATGAAGACTTTGGGGATCATAGGGTATATTTCATTTTCAAAATTTAATAGGGTTAACTTTTCAAGCATCTGTCATGATTTCTATTTCCTTGAGCAAAATAGTTTACCCCTTTTCTGGCATAGACAAAATATTTTATATTATTACTTTAAACATTTTTTTTTTCAAAATAGTGTTAACTTAATGGTTTGATTTGCATTTATCTCAACTGCTCAGAAAGTTAAATGCATTTTCATAAGTTTTAGACCTTTAAAAAGTTAATCTACTAAGAAATGCTCATTTTTCGATTTGGTTCTTAGTCTTTGTGTCGTTAGTGTATGTCTGTGTTAAGTGGCTTCAGTTGTGTTCAACCCTGCAACTCCATGGACTGTAACCCACCAGACTACTCTGTCCATGGGATTCTCCTGGCAAGAATACTGGAGGGGGTTGCCATGCCCCCCTCCAGGGGATCTTCCTGACCTAGGGATCAAACCTGCATATCTTCTGTCTCCTGCATTGGCAGGCAGGATCTTTACCACCAGTGCCACCGGGAAGCCCATCATCAGTGTATGGTGAGTGAGTGAGTGAAGTTGCTCAGGCATGTCTGACTCTTTGCGACCCCACGGACTGTAGCCTACCAGGTTCCTCTGTCCATGGGATTTTCCAGGTAGAATACTGGAGCGGGTTGCCATTTCCTTCTGCAGATCTTCCTGACCCAGGGATTGAACCAGGGTCTCTCGCATTGTAGGCAGTCACTTGACCATTTGAGCCCCCAGAGAAGTAAGGACTCAACTAATCCTGTATCTTGAATATGTGTATTATTATTTTCCTAACATTTCTGGCCTTTTTGGTTTTGTTGACCATATTCAAATATTAACTACATTATTAAATACATTAATTGTTTTATAGCTCTAGGTCTCTTGTCTAGAAATATTTTCCCATTTTTTAGTTTACTATTATAAATATTTTCTTAGGATTTTTATTATATAGAGCTAATTCTTCAGGACTATTTTTATATACTAAAACATAGTGAATTTAGAATTCTTTAAACAATATTTTTACAGAGTTTTGTCAGTTATTTTTAATATAATCTTTATTTCTCTTTAAATTATAATATTACCCTATCTCATGCATTATATGTTCAAATACCTAGGCATCTATTATTGGGCATTCTTTTCTATTTGTCTATAAATCTGTTAATTTCATGGTTTTAAAACATTTATGTAGGCATACTTAACATAGCATAACATTCAGTGATTGTGAATTATACATGGAATTGTGCAGCCTTCATCACAGCACATTATTAGAATATTAGTCTGTCCAAAATGAATTTGTATTTACTTTTGTTGTCAAATCCCTGTTCCTAGCAACAGTCACATGGAGCTAATCTGCTTGCTGTCTATATAAATTTGACTTTTCAGGATACATCATATGTATGGAATCATATAATATATTTTGTGTGTCTAGCATTTTTCAGTTAGCATAACATTTTTGAGATTCATCCATTTTGCAGTTTCTTTCAATACTAAAAAAAAAAAAAACCTTTAATATTGCTGAATACTACTACCTTTTAAGTATAAACCATCTTGCATTTATCCATTCACCATTAAGTAGACATTTTGGATTATTTTAAAATATTAGTTATTATGAATATCACTTCAGTTAAATTAGCATACATCTCTTTGTGTGCACTGAGTTTTCATTTCTCATAGGTAAATTCCTAGGTTTGGAATAACTGGATCTTAAGGTGAGTTTGTATATAACTTTTTAAGAAACTGCCAAAATATTTCCCAGAGGTGATATCATTTTACATTTCTTTCAGCATTCTATGAGGGTTCCAGTTTCTTCATATCCTGGCCAATACTCATTATTATCTGTTTTACAATATTGCAATTCTAGAGAGAGTGAAGTGGCATATCCCTATTATATTAAGTTGTAATTATTTAATTACTAAAAATGCTGAGCTTCTTTGTATAAGCTTATTGGTGGTGGTTTAGTTGCTAAGTCATGTCCGACTCTTGCAACTCCATGGTGTGTAGCCTGCCAGGCTCCTCTGTTCATAGGATTCGCTAGGCAAGAATACTTGAGTGGGTTGCCATTTTCTTCTCCAGGAGATCTTCATGACCCAGAAATCGAACCTGTGTCTCATGCATTGCAGGCAGATTCTTTACCAACTGAGCTACAAGGGAAGCCTCAGCATGCTTATTATTTATTCAAATTTCTAAGGTGAAATATCAGTTGAAATATCTTGCAAATTTTTATCTGATCTGTTCTTTTTAGGATTTGAGTTGTATATATTCTTTAAATGCTTTAGATACAGTCCTTTAACAGATACACGACTATCAGGGCACTGACTTGTCTTCTCATTGCTCTAATTTGTCAATTAAGGCATATATATATATATATATATATATATAAATTTAGGTGACAACAATTGATCAAAATTCCTCTTATGAGTTAAATTTGCTCAACCCAAGTCACAAAGATTTCTTCCTATGATTTATTCTAAACTTTCTAAAGTTATAATCTTTACACTTAGGATGATTCATTTATAGTTAATATTTATACATGGTGTGAGGTTGAGGTCTAAATTATATTTTATTAATGTGATTACTTTTATACATATATTATGTCCAACTGAGCCACAAAATGGCTCATACCACTTGCGAAATAAAACTGTCTTTCCCACATTGAACTGCCTCAGTAACTTTGTCAAAACCAATTGGCCATCATTTCATTTTAAGATCAAATTACAGTTTCTGCAAAAAATAACTCAGCTGAAATCTTAATAGGGATTGTGTAGACTATCAACTCAGGGAAAATTTTCATCTTAGCAATATTAAATGTACTCATCTTTGAATATACAATGTCTCTATATTCTATTTATTTAGATTAGAGGTTGCAAACTGGCTTACTACCAATTTTATTATGTGTTTTGCATATTTAGTGTTTTAAATGGTTACATACCTACATTTATAATAGCCTTGATTTTGCTTCTTGGCTGGATAAGTCTTTATGACTTGTTTGGTTTATATCAGGACTTCAAGAAAGTCTTGAAATCTTAAATAAATCAGGTTTATTTTCTTAAATAAAGTCATGCCCTACTCTTTGTGACCCCATGAATCGCAGCACGCCAGGCCTCCCTGTCCATCACCAACTCCCGGAGTTCACTCAAACTCACGTCCATTGTGTCGGTGATGCCATCCAGCCATCTCATCCTCTGTCATCCCCTTTTCCTCCTGCCCCGAATCCCTCCCAGCATCAGAGTATTTTCCAATGAGTCAACTCTTCGCATGAGGTGGCCTAAGTCCTGGAGTTTCAGCTTTAGCATCATTCCTTCCAAAGAACACCCAGGACTGACCCCTTTAGAATGGACTGGTTGAATCTCCTTGCAGTCCAAGGGACTCTCAAGAATCTTCTCCAACACCACAGTTCAAAAGCATCAATTCTTCAGTGATCAGCTTTCTTCACAGTCCAACTCTCACATCCATACATGACCACTGGAAAAACCATAGCCTTGACTAGATGGACCTTTGTTGGCAAAGTAATGTCTCTGCTTTTGAATATGCTATCTAGGTTGCTCATAACTTTTCTTCCAAGGAGTAAGCGTCTTTTAATTTCATGGCTGCAGTCACAATCTGCAGTAATTTTGGAGCCCCCAAAATAAAGTCTGACACTGTTTCCACTGTTTCCCCATCTATTTCCCATGAAGTGATAGGACGGGATGCCATGATCTCGTTTTCTGAATATTGGTTTTAAGCCAACTTTTTCACTCTGCTCTTTCACTTTCATCAAGAGGCTTTTTAGTTCCTCTTCACTTTCTGCCATAAGGGTAGTGTCATCTGCATATCTTACATAAATGCCTTGGGAGTCACTGTAAGACTTGCTCATCTTTTGAAAAGTTTTCTCAGTATTTTATGTTTGGATGCCATTGTGTACTGAAAAGTTTCCTTTTAATATATATATTTTTTAATTGTGTAAGCAACTTTAGAATTTAGAATTCTAAAATTAGGGTTAGAGTTAGAAAAGAGCTGCAGGAAAGAGCTCTGCATTTCCTTTTGTCTTGTCACTAACCTTAAAACAGGCAAAACCATGTACTACTCATCTTTGGCTCTAGCATACCTTTCAAGTCTTTTGATCATACCTTGCCTAACCTCTTGGTTCTTTCTGTAGACAAAAAAATGAGAAATGAAGAATAAGTAATTACCTGATAACCAGATCTCTTCTCTAGTTTTTCCTCCAGTAATCTCACAAATAAACTGCATGAACAAGATAGAATCTAATGAAAGATCACAAGAAATTGACAAGCCTACATGGAATCGGAGATGGCAAACTCTGACCCTCTATCTAATCCATTTGTTCCCTTAAAAAATCTTCATGACCAAGCAGAATCTTTGAAAATGTCTTCCGGGTGAGACTGAGTCCACCATTTCCACAGAGTGCTAGCATTCTGATTACAAACAACTGTCCCTTCTACCAACATTTGCCTCTCTCTCACTTAGGTACTGATTTGAGGGGCAAGTAGCCATACCTTGGTTCTGTAACAACTGTTCAGTCCTAGTGTATGGTAATGCAATTGGTCTTTTATACTGATTTTGTAAACTGAAACTCAGTGAAATTGTTTCTTAATTTTAGTGGGTCTGTTTATTTATTTTTCATGTGGGAGGGTTGATTTCTTAGTATACTCTGCATGCAAGATTAGGCTGTCTACAAATAAGCTTCAGTTCAGTTCAGTCACTCAGTCATGTCTGACTCTTTCGACCCCATGAATTGCAGCACGCCAGGCCTCCCTGTCCATCACCAACTCCCGGAGTTCACTCAGACTCACGTCCGTCGAGTCAGTGATGCCATCCATCCTCTGTCGTCCCCTTATTCTGCTGCCCCCAATCCCTCCCAGCATCAGGGTCTTTTCCAATGAGTCAACTCTTCGTATGAGGTGGCCAAAGTACTGGAGTTTAAGCTTTAGCATCATTCCTTCCAAAGAAATCCCAGGGCTGATCTTCAGAATGGATTGGTTGGATCTCCTTGCAGTCCAAGGACTCTCAGGAGTCTTCTCGAACACCACAGTTCAAAAGCATCAGTTCTTCAGTGCTCAGCTTTCTTCACAGTCCAACTCTCACATCCATATATGACCACTGGAAAAACCATAGCCTTGACTAGATGGACCTTAGTCAGCAAAGTAATGTCTCTGCTTTGAATATGCTACCTAGCTGGTCATAACTTTTCTTCCAAGGAGTAAGCGTCTTTTAATTTTGTGGCTGCAGTCATCATCTGCAGTGATTTTGGAGCCCCCCAAAATAAAGTCTGACACTGTTTCCACTGTTTCTCATCTATTTCCCATGTAGTGATGGGACCGGATGCCATGATCTTCCTTTTCTGAATGTTGAGCTTTAAGCCAACTTTTTCACTCTCCTCTTTCACTTTCATCAAGAGGCTTTTTAGTTCCTCTTCACTTTCTGCCATAAGGGTGGTGTCAACTGCATATCTGAGGTTATTTATATTTCTCTTGGCAAATAAGCTTATTTCTTCCTTTCTAATATGGATGTTTTACATTCTTTTTTTTCCCCTTTTCTTTTGCTTTTTGTTTGCTTTGTTTAGTTGCACTTAGTGGGAAAATGAGTGCAATAATTAACTGAATGGAGAGAGAAAATATCTTTGCTTTATTTTTTTCTATTTTAGGAGAAAGCATTTAATCTTTGGTTAATATGGTATTAACTGAGGCTTTTTATAAATGGTCATTATTAGTTATCTTGAATATGTTTATACATATTTCCTTGAAGCTATGTCTGGTCTGTCAATTCTCAGACCTGAGCTTTTATTCAAATAGTTTCTATTAACTACTTCTTTCCTTCATATGAGTCACCCTTCATTTCTTCTTTGAATTATCATTATCTTCTTGAATTTTGTTCAAAATTGGGCATTTTAGGTAATATCTTTTTAGCAACTATGGATTCAAATATTCTCTTGCTTGGTTGTTGTTTGTCTGCTTGTGTTTTTTAGTAGTGATTTCCCTCATTTAATTCTGTAATGTCTGTCCCCTCTATGGTGTACATCTGCTGTTTTGTGTTGCCTTCCCTCCCTTCTTTTATTACTTCCTTCCTTCCTCTGTCCCTTCCTTCCTTTCTTATATCCATCCATCCTTTCCATTCATCTTAATTTTTTAATAAAGTTATATTATATCTGTATGCCAGTTATATCATATCTGTAGTAAGCCAATAACTGATTGTACTCAAATACTGTGAGCCAGTATGATTTTCATCAGCTTCTGATAGATCTGTTCATGGATTAAGGAATAAATTTGGAGTTCAGGCTACTGACAAATGTGCACAAACTTTTGCTCTTTGCTAAGATACTTCTTATGCTGAACCTTTGCATGAATGGACTTCACATTCAGTCTGGGATATGTGAATAGCTAGAATCCTGTGCTAGGCTGAGTAATCCACACAAAGATGCTCATGTTCTCATTCCCCGGAATCTGTGAATATGTTAGTGTACATGGTAAAGAGAACTTTGCAGGTGTGAACAAGGTAAGAAGCTTGAAATAGGGAGATTATCTTGGATTGTCCAGGTGGATCTGATGTCATCACATAGATTCTAGGAAGAGGGAGGCAGGATGATCAGAGTCAAAGAGAAGAAGGCAATGTGACAGGAGAAACAAATCAGAGTGATTCCACAGAGGCAAGGGAAGCCCAGAACAAAACAGACTTTCTGTGGTGCTTCCAGAAGGAATTAACATAGCAACTCTCTGACTTTAGCCTAGGAGACAGATTTTGGAGTTCCAACCTGAGAACTAATAAGACAAACATTTTTACTATTTTGAGACCTATATTTGTTACAGCAGAAATAGAAAACAAATACTAGGCCTTTCTGCTCTCTCCTGACCATGGATGGAGTTTGGCACATGCACACAGCTTCTAAGATCACTAGAGATGTGTAAGGGTCATCAAGGTCCACAATAGCTGCCATATGCCCTGGATACCCTAGCATATTTCTGCCTATCCTGTCAGTGTTCACTTGCACAACCAGGTAGCAATTCCAGGCTAGCTTTAATTTTTACCTTTAGTCTGGTATTTTTGATGATTCCTGGAATTTTCTGATAATTCTGGAGATTTTCCAGATTTTACACCAAAGCAAGCTCCCTCTTAAGGCAACAAAGCTGCTGGGTTATTAAACCTGTCCCTCCCTTTTAAACTATCCTGCTAATGGAACAGCCTCAGACTCACATGTTATAGACTTATTCTTCTAAATGATGCTTTAGTATTTTTCTTGAATTTTTAATCAATGTTATATGACTTCAGTTGATTTCCAAAGTGTTAAAATGGTTGATCTGAAAAAAAATATGTCCAGCTTTATCCTTCTTAACTGGGAGAAAGTGTATGCCCAGTTTCTAGCTCCCTAACTCCAGAAATCTTGCTTCTAGTAACATTTGAATATTATACATATTTAATAGAATATTTTAATTTTTAATAACATAAATTCAGCAAAGACACAGGAGCCTAATGGGCTAAGTCTAGGGGTCACAAACAGTCAGACACAACTGAGCAACAGAACACAAATCCAACATATTATTCATATTTATTATTATGCATTGGCATTGATGTATTTATCTACATAATTTTAGATAAATTATTTTCTGACAATTAGGATGTATATATGGGCATATTTTGGTCACAATAATTGTCCTTGTCTGTTCAGGCTGTCATAACAGAATCCCATTAATTGTGGGACTTATAAACAAAAATATATATAATTTTATCATAATTCTGTAGGCTGTGATGTCCCAGAAGCAGATTTAGTGTGTGGTGAGAGTCTACTTTTAGTTCAATTGCCCATTTTTCACTGTAATCTCACATAATAGAGGTAGCAGGAGCTACCTTCATCTCTTTTATAAGAGTACTGACTCCACTTATGAGGGCTCTACTCTCATGACCTAGTCACTTCCTGAAGGGCAACTTAAAAATTCCATCATATTGGGAATTAGGTTTCAACATATCAATTTTAGGAGGTTTAAGTTTATAGTAATAATTCTTCAAAATGGCACATATTATATGCCTATGTAGTCAACCCCTAAAGCAGTTCTAATATATTAAAATAAACAAAGTCACTTCTCTTCAAAAGTACCAAATGATTCAGCAAACAATTGCTTTACTAACTTTGTTTTCAGACAATATAATTCAAATGATTTTCCTGTATATAGATTTATCAAAGATATGGTCAGTAGATATACTATTTAGAGAACTAAAAATCATCAAATGATAAAGTTTATAGGGATATAAATATATATTGATCATTGCAGAAGAAACTGAACTTTTAAATCTGCATATGGGTTACAGTTTGTTAGCGAATAGACATAGAAAAACTCTTAGAAAAAGTGCATTAGACAAGATTTTAGTAACTAAGACTCTGATAACTTTAGAGAAAGGTTTTATTTTTAACTTGAAATACAAGAAGAAAACTCATTTAGTAGTCAAACAGAAAGGAAGGGAGAAAAGAGTAAAACATAACATGAAGAAACATTTTTGTCATTCAGTTTTACTACAAAATTTTAGATTTGGAGGCTTTCCTTGTGTATTTTTACCCTCTACCTATGTGAAAGTGTTTAACCCCTTAGTTTTAAGAGTCATCCATGTAATATTAGCTTCTAAATTAATTTCCATTCCATTTTTCTTGAGGTTCAAATCAAACTGTCTAGGTCATTCACATATAGATGCCCATGGTAAGAGTCTGTGATGAAACCAACTGGAAAAAATCTGCTGATACTGTCTGTATCATCCAGACAGCTGCAACTGCTGCCTGGGCCAGTCATGACACTGGATATAGGAAAACATACACTGTTATATCCTGGGACAAAGTAAAAGACTCCATGTTTCAAATCCTAGACCTATATTTATTGAATGCCAGATTGGGACTATTGCTAAAATTTAATCTATTTGTCCCCTGATGGATGAGCCCACATTACATATGGCACTGCACTCAATCTATTCTAGAATGTGGACTATGGCAAACATTTGCTCCCTCTCAGAGCAGTGGTGCTTCACCTCTGTTGATTTTTTCATGTTATTTTCATGCCATTACAAACCAACTGGCAAACTTCACATACACATGAACATTGAAACTAGTATCTGTCACCTGTTTGTCTTCTCAGACCACTTGCAGCTTGACATGTTAGGTCTATTACTGCAAAAGTCACTCAACAATGGGCAACATACAAGATATAATATGAATGCACTACAATCCCTACTGTGGACAAGCACTTGTTATCTATGAGCATTGGTATGGACTTCTCAAAAACTAACTCAAAGGACATCTAGCTTTTCCACTCTCAGTCAGTCAGTCAGTTCAGTCACTCAGTAATGTCCAGCACTTTGCGACCCCATGAAACACAGCATGCCAGGCTTCCCTGTCCATCACCAACTGCCAGAGCCCACCCAGACTCATGTCCATTGAATCGGTGTTATCATCCAATCATCTCATCCCCTGTCATCCCCTTCTTCTACTGCCCTCAGTCTTTCCCAGCATCAGGGTCTTTTCAAATGAGTCAGCTCTTCACATCAGGTGGCCAAAGTATTGGAGTTTCAGCTTCAGCATCAGTCCTTCCAATGAACACCCAGGACTGATATCCTTTAGGATGGACTGGTTGGATCTCTTTGCAGTCCAAGGGACTCTCAAGAGTCTTCTCCAACACCATAGTTCAAAAGCATCAATTCTTCAGTGCTCAGCTTTCTTCATAGTCCAACTCTCCCACCCATACATGACCACTGGAAAAACCATAGCCTTGACTAGATGGACCTTTGTTGACAAAGTCATGTCTCTGCTTTTTAATGCTTTTTCCACTCTAACCTGTTTCTCTTCCACATACCTTGTGCACAAGTCACTACAGTCAGGGCTGACTCTGCAACCTTCTGGACTCTAGCTCACTAGGCCTCTCCATCTGTGGGATTCTTCTGGCAAGAATGCTGGAGTGGGTCACCATTTCCTCCTTCAGGGGATCTTCTTGATTAATGGATTGAACTCAAATATCTTATGTCTCCTGCATTGGCAGGTGGGTTGTTTACCACTAATGCCACCTGGGAAGCCATACACTTTACTAATGACATCTTAATTTCAATTAATGTGACTGTCTCAAAAAGTGGTCATCTCCTTTCAGGTGCTTCTCAAGTAATGATTAGAATGAGAGACAGGGATTTAAATACTTTGAAAATTTAGGAGTTTTATCCTGGACATTGCTGGCCATAATGTACTTTTCTGTCCCTTGACTTAAGTGCATGACACACTGCTGGGCCAAAGGAAGCACAGAAGATTTAAATTTCACTCTGGATATGTTTTCTAAAAATGCAATTATAATAATTCTTGCACTTGCTGCATCTTTCTGAAAAGTCTAGGTATAAATTGATGGCTGAAATTACAGATAATGCATGGGAAACATATTTTGTGGTGGTGAAAGCTGTAAAACTAAATACAAATTGAACAGGATAAAGAAATAACCCTCTCTTTTGAAAATAAGAGATTTCCTTTCCTTTTCATAGGGAATTTTTTAGTAAACATGCAATTGCAAGTTACTTCTCTGTATCTTTTAAACCTTTTTAATCTTTGCAAACCTTTTTATTTATTTTTTTTGTTGATCGCTTTCTTTTTCTTTTTTAAATTAATTTTTATTTTTTTAGTTTGTTTTGCTTTACAATACTGTATTCGTTTTGCTACACATCGACATGGATCAGCCACGAGTGTACATGAACTCCCAATCCCGACCCCCACCTCCCTCCTCCTGCCCCACACCCTCTCTCTGGATTATCCCCGTGCATCAGTCCCAAGCATCCTGCATCCTGCATCAAACCTAGACTGGCGATTCGTTTCACTTATGATATCACACATGTTACACTGCCACTCTGCAACTCATCCCACCCTCTCCCTCTCCCACAGAGTCCAAAAGGCCGTTCTATACATCTGTGTCTCTTTTGCTGTCTTGCGTACAGGTTTATCATTACCATCATTCTAAATTCCATATATATGTGTAAGTATACTGTATTGGTGTTTTTCTTTCTGGGTTACTTCACGCTGTATAATTGGCTCCAGCTTCATCCAACTCATTAGAACTGATTCAAATGTATTCCTTTTAATGGCTGAGTAATACTCCATTGTGTATATGTACCA
>SJXQ01009545.1:61161-113681 GCA_006408695.1 Aepyceros melampus | reverse complement strand
CTCTCTGGATTATCCCCTTGCATCAGTCCCAAGCATCCTGAATCCTGCATCAAACCTAGACCGGCGATTCGTTTCACTTATCATGTATGTTACACTGCCACTCTCCCAAACCATCCCACCCTCTCCCTCTCCCACAGAGTCCAAAAGCCTGTTCTATACATCTGTGTCTCTTTTGCTATCTCGCGTACAGGTTTATCATTACCATCTTTCTAAATTCCATATATATGTGTAAGTATACTGTATTGGTGTTTTTCTTTCTGGCTTACTTCACTCTGTATAATTGGCTCCAGCGTCATCCACCTCATTAGAACTGATTCAAATGTATTCTTTTTAATGGCCGAGTAATACTCCATTGTGTATATGTACCACTGCTTTCTTATCCATTCATCTGCTGATGGACATCTAGGTTGCTTCCATGTCCTGGCTATTATAAACAGTGCCGCAATGAACATTGGGGTACATGTGTCCCTTTCAATTCTGGTTTCCTCAGCGTCTATGCCCAGCAGTGGGATTGCTGGGTCATAAGGCAGTTCTATTTGCAATTTTTTAAGGAATCTCCACACTGTTCTCCATAGTGGCTGTACTAGTTTGCATTCCCACCAACAGTGTAAGAGGGTTCCCTTTTCTCCACACTCTCTCCAGCATTTATTGCTTGTTGACTTTTGGATCGCAGCCATTCTGACTGGTGTGAAATGGTACCTCATTGTGGTTTTGATTTGCATTTCTCTGAAAATGAGTGATGTTGAGCATCTTTTCATGTGTTTGTTAGCCATCCACATGTCTTCTTTGGAGAAATGTCTATTTAGTTCTTTGGCCCATTTTTTGATTGGGTCATTTATTTTTCTGGAATTGAGCTGCATGAGTTGCTTGTATATTTTTGAGATTAGTTGTTTGTCAGTTGCTTCATTTGCTATTATTTTCTCCCATTCAGAAGGCTTCAGACAGCCATTTTACTCTTTTGCATTTCTTTTCCATGGGGATGGTCTTGATCCTTGTCTCCTGTACAGTGTCATGAACCTCATTCCATAGTTCATCAGACATTCTGTCTATCAGATCTAGTCCCTTAAATCTATTTCTCACTTCCACTGTATAAAGGGATTTGATTTAGGTCATACCTGAATGGTCCAGTGGTTTCCTGTACTTTCTTGAATTTAAGTCTGAATTTGACAATAAGGAGTTCATGATCTGAGCCACAGTCAGCTCCCAGTCTTGTTTTTGCTGACTGTATAGAGGTTCTCCATCTTTGGCTGCAAAGAATATAATCAATCTGGTTTCAGTGTTGACCATCTCGTGATGTCCATGTGTAGAGTCTTCTCTTGTGTTGTTGGAAGAGAGTGTTTGCTATGACCAGTGCATTTTCTTGGCAAAACTCTATTAGTCTTTGCCCTGCTTCATTACATATTCCAAGGCCAAATTTGCCTGTCACTCCAGGTATTTCCTGACTTCCTACTTTTGCATTCCAGGCCCGTTAATGAAAAGGATATCTTTTTTGGGGTGTTAGTTCTAAAAGGTCTTATAGGTCTTCATAGAACCATTCAACTTCAACTTCTTCAGCATTACTGCTTGGGGCATAGACTTGGATTACTGTGATATTGAATGGTTTGCCTTGGAAATGAACAGAGATCATTCTGTCATTTTTGAGATTGTATCCAAGTACTGCATTTCAGACTCTTTTGTTGGCCATGATGGCTACTCCATTTCTTCTGAGGGATTCCTGCCCGCAGTAGTAGATATACTGGTCATCTGAGTTAAATTCACCCATTCCAGTCCATTTTAGTTCACTGATTCCTAGAATGTCGACATTCAGTCTTGCCACCTCCTGTTTGACCACTTCCAACTTGCCTTGATTCATGGACCTGACATTCCAGGTTCCTATGAATATTGCTCTTTACAGCATCAGATTTTGCTTCTATCACCAGTCACATCCACAGCTGGATATTGTTTTTGCTTTGGCTCCATCCCTTCATTCTTTCTGAAGTTATTTTTCCATTGATCTCCAGTAGCATATTGGACACCTAATGACCTGCGGAGTTCCTCTTTCAGTATCCTATCATTTTGCCTTTTCATACTGTTCATGGGGTTCTCAAGGCAAGCATACTGAAGTGGTTTGCCATTCCCTTCTCCAGTGGACCACATTCTGTCAGACCTCTCCACCATGAACCGCCCGTCCTGGGTGGCCCCACCAGTATGGCTTAGTTTCATTGAGTTAGACAAGGCCATGATTCTAGTGTGACCAGATTGACTAGTTTTCTGTGAGTATGGTTTCAGTGTGTCTGCCCTCTGATGCCCTCTTGCAATACCTACCATCTTACTTGGGTTTCTCTTACCTTGGATATGGGTTACCTCTTCATGGCTGCTCCAGCAAAGTGCAGCCACTGCTCCTTACCTTGGACGAGGGGTATATCCTCACCACCACCCCTCCTGACCTCAAATGTGAAATAGCTCCTCTAGGCCCTCCTGTGCCCATGGGAACCATGTTAATTTTGTGAACCATGTTAAATTTGTAATTGCCTTTGTGAACCATGTTAATTTTTCATTTTTAAGAGAATACCTCAAACTGTAAGCATCCACAAGGCCTGCACTGGCACTGACCAGGTCCACTCATCTGATTCCCAATATGAGAGAGGAGTTGCACTGGTTGGTCTATTCTGTTGTCTAAATAATAAATAATACACATTTGTGGGAAAGATGATGTAGGGGTTATTACTATGACTCTTACTATCTACAAATCTGCTCTTCTTTCAGTCTCGTCACATGCCAGCTGATGACTTACCTCCATTCTTAAATTTCCAATTTCCCACGAAGAAGTCTAACTCAACTTTTCTTCATAGGCTACAGTATAGGTTATTGAGGAGCCCATGGAGTAACCACCCTTTTTGCTCCAAACAGTGACCATTCCTTGTAAAGAACAACTTTAAGCCTCAGCAGTATTCCTGGGTATCTCCTTTAATCATCTCTCCCATCAGTACATGAATATGAAAGAGACTTGATGAGCAGCACTGAGTATAGCAGCTACCTATACTGTAGCCTAGGGAGAAAAGGTGAGTTAGACTTCTTCATGGGTAACTTGAAATTTAAGAATGGAAGTAAGTCATCAGCTGGCATGTGAAGAGACTGAAAGAGGAGCAGATTGGTAGATAGTAAGAGTCATAGTATCCTACTGAGGCTGGAGAACCTGCAACAGAGCCGATCCACACACTCCCTGCCCTTCTCCAGCAGCCCTGGCTCTCTGGGTATAGGGGTAGAGAAGGTGAACTGCAGCACTGGTCCAGGGCTGGGGTTGGCTGGTGAGGGTGCAGTAGTATGAGGTCACATAGTGAGGTGATTGTAAGTGCTGTCAACCACAACGTAGTTTGGTAAAGAAAGAGTGAAGGCTACAAGGCAACTGGAAATCAGGAGAAGGCAATAGAATCTAGGGATTCAATATGTAAATGAGATTAAAACTCAGAAAGGTGAAGCATGGCTTGGAATCTGTTGTAGTCCATGAGTGGTTAAGATTTTGGAAGTGTCATAAAATGTCCTCAAAGTGCATGTCTGGAGTGGAGTGGAGATCTGGGTCATTGTAGTCAAGATGTTGAAGGTTCAGGTGTCAATTATGGATGTTTCTAGAATGTTGTCTTGCTTCTAGAATGTTGTCTGCAGGTGGGGTGCTGACTGCCCACCATGAGGAAGTGCCTCACCCAGTGCATGAGGGAAAGTGACCACAAGGTCAGCAGAGGGTAGCACCAAGTCAGGACAGATGGCAGTGCATCTACGTAGCATTATCTTTGGAGGAAGATACTCCTCTTTTAGAGGAAAACTAAAGAGTGGAGGCATTGAAGCCATAAGGGGGACCTGGGAAAATGCCAAGCAGGAGAAGAAATGGAAGATTGGCTATTATTTCCCATGAGATTTGAGCTATTTATCCAGACATGAGGATTTGTTTTGCTCTAGAAGACTTTTCAGAAGCCATTTGGGTGTCTGGCAAAGAAATGAAAATCATGAATCAGTTGCAACCATTTACGAATGAAATTCTCTCTGAAAGTTTAATTTGGTCTTGGCAACAGCAAAGGAAGGGTCCACTTATCATGGTGATTCTTGCTGTCCAAGTGTTTGCAGGAAGCCTTCTTCAGAGTGGCACACAAGGAGCCTGGTACTCTTGAAAATTCTGGCAAAGTAGAGATGGCATCTTAGAGACAGAGTTCATCTGCCTGAGAGTCCAGGTGCCTGAGAAAAATCTGCTTCACAAGTCAACCATGTTTTCAGTAGATTCCCATAGTTGATTGATACATACAAATGACTGTTCCTTCTGTTTCCCCTGGGGGGGAAACAAATCTAATAGCAACATGGCAAATAATCGCCATTGAATTTGCTGTCCTAGAGGTCTTTTTCAAAGCAGTTTATCCTTTAGGAGGAAAAAAAAAAAAGTGCTTTTGTACTTTGGGGCTTCCCTGGTGGCTCAGACAGTAAAGGATCTGCCTGCAATGCAGGAAACCCAGGTTCGATCCCTGGGCAGGGGAGACCCTCTGGAGAAGGACATGGCAACCCACTCCAGTATTCTTGCCTGGAGAATTCCATGGACGGAGGAGCCTGGAGGGCTGCAGTCCATGCGACTGCAAAGAGACAGGACTGAGCGACTAATGCTTTGGCTCCGTGTCCATTAGCCCCTCTGCCGCTCTGTTTCTAGGGTGTTTCATGGTAGCCCTGCACCTTGTGTGCAGTGCAAGGAGCTTCCTTTGATCTATCATGTCAGCAGTCAGGGAAGCCCCTTAGCCCAGCAGAGGTCTGCCTCAAAGGACAGACTTCAAAGTGATGATTGTCATTCTCAGAAATAACCACACTAACGGGTCTGTATGGGTTTTTTTAATCACATGCTGCCGACAGAAACTTCATCATTGGTTTTGTTTTTCTATGTCCCATTATCCTTCCAGCCTTCCCCCTTTGAAGTGTTTACACACCGTCTCAATATCTGGGTTTTAAGGGGGATTTTGCAGCAGTTTACAGCATACCTAACAGCAGAACAAGACACTCGGGGGGAAAAAAGAAAGACACACCATGATCACAGATCTAATTGTCTCCCACCTGCTCTCCATTACCCAGCATATTTGTTTTGGGGTCGTGCTGATTTAAATTTGTCACTAGCTTTAATTCAAATAGCGTGACCGATCTGACCAAATGTCACATACTAAATGATTTAGAGACCACACTGTGATTCTCAATTCATTTCTCAGTAGTAATCATTTTTTGACACTGAGTCAAAATATTTCTTATAAGATTCCTTTAGAGGACAGCAGCATTACCCTTTGTGGTTTGCAATGATTGTTCTCATCATTGTTTATTTAGGATGAGCTTGTTGCCACTTTATGGATCATTTTACATCTGAAGAAACTCACAAAATTATATTGGCAGTTTTAATTACTAATTAAAATACACTGACTTCATTTGTTTTGTTGTTGTTTAGTCACTGTTATGTCCAACTCTTTGTAACCCCATGGACTGTATGTAGCATGCTAGGCTTCCCTGTCCTTCACTGTCTCCTGGAGTTTGCTCAAACTCATGTCCACTTAGTCAGTGATGGCATCCAACTATCTCATCCTCAATCACTCCCTTCTCTTCCTGCCTTTAATATTTCCCAGCATCAGCGTCTTTTCCAATGAGTCCACTTTTCGCATCAGGTAGCCAAAGTTTTGGACACTGACTTCATACTTAGTGTATATAATGAGCTCAATTCAGCCTTTTTAAATGAGAAAATTCACTTTATGCAGGGATAATGGTTGGAAACAGACACAGATCCCTTCTAATGGATACTGATTGGTGTAACCATTTTACTGATGTGATGGTTACAAGAACATTCTGTGTATTTGATACAGCTCTATGCTATTGTCAGAACTCACTCATGTAAGAGCAGAATACAGTTTTGCAAAAGGGTGAATACTTGTACAAGCAGGAAGTCTGAATTAAACAAACTAACACCATAGGTACTATCCTATATCTCTAAAATATTATCTTTAGTAGCCACTGCTCTGTTTGTATCCCACTCAAAGTACAGGCTGCCAAAAAAAAAAAAAGGGCAGGGGGAGAAATAGGCAGAGAATAGAGAGAGAAATGTGGGTTTTAGCATCATAGACTTCAGTGAGCTTTATTCCTAGAAGCAAGACCAATTGCATGGTTCTGTTTCTTATATATACATTTTGTCCTGGCAACAAGAGGATAACCTCCTCTGGGGCAGTTATATCATTCCTTCAATTTTAAGTACTGGAAAAAAAGCTTTATGCAAAGTCCCAGGACTCCTAACTTGTGGTCAGTAGAAGTAACCTGAACCAATAAGGAACTCTCCCATACTGAGAGAACAGGAGAGGTAGATTACCAATGCACTCCTCAACCCTCAAAAATGGAAGAGTCTTCCAGCCTAGGATGACTGCTCCAGGAAGGATAACTGAGTCCAGGAAGGGGAAGTGAAAAAATCATTTAAACTGTGCCTCAGAGAATGCAGTGGGGATCAGTTCAAGTTAGCACTGAATGCAGCCTTGAAGGACACAGGCTGAACATGCAGAATTTCCACCATAGAGAGAGGCATGGACACATGATGACATGCAGTGGCCTTACTGTGGGAGAGGAATGAGATTTTAAGGCTGTGAGTGTCAGGTCATATGGTATCATCCTTGATGGCTCAGTGGAGTAAAGAATCCGCCTGCCAATGCAAGAGATGCGGGTTTGATCCCTAGTTCAGGAAGATCCCCTGGAGAAGGGAATGGCTACCCACTCCAGTGCTTTTGACTGGAGAATCCCCAGTCCATGGGGTCACAAAGAGTCAGACACAACTGAGCACACATACGCATGCGCTCAGTCCTGAACTCCCCAACCCACCTTGTGTAACTGTAGTCTGGGAAAGGAACTGGATATGAGATGACTTCTCCCTTCTCAGAATTACATGGGCTATTCCAATAGCTGGCTTCCCAGCTGAATCCTCTTAGAGAAGCCTGACCTCCTTGAGAGAATTTCAGAGCAATATATTTTCATTTTCTATTCAAAAATTTTAGGAAAAAGATTAATCATAATAGCTAACTGTCCTTGAGTTGTTAATTATTAGTCAAACATATAATGTTCTTTATCTATATCATCTCATTTAATGCGAAAGCGTTAGGCAGCAAACATTACTAATAATTTCCAGATTCTGAAGCTAGGAAGCAGCAGAGCAGTAATGGAAATGTAACCTGGGAACTGACCCCAGGCCTGTGTTCTCAAACATGCTTCATTTTCCAAGGGACAGTTGCTTTGTGTTTTTGCTAACACTGAAGCATTTATTTCTGTAGCTCCTGTTTTAATTAAATAAGGAAACTGTGATTTCACAACTCGCTTAGAATTGCTTTTTTTTTTTTCTTGTCATCATTCTAGTTTTTGATTCAGTTCAGTTCTACAGACATTCATTGAGCAACTACTCTGTGCAACTATTCAGTGTTCCTATCGAAACACAGCCTCTGCCCAGGAAGAGCATGTGAATGGGACAAAATGAATACAGAGGAAACAGAGAGCCATACCATTGCAATATATTGTATCAGCAAATGCAAGAAGGTGTCATGCCAGCTGCGCATAGAACTGCAGAGCAAGGAGTAAGTAGCTGATTGAAAGTACCCACAGACTAACTCTTCCTAACAGTCATCAGGACAGGGAAGCCAGACATGCTGCCGTCCAAGGGTCACAGAGAGTCAGACACGACTGAGAGACTGAACTGAACAGTCAAAAGGAAGTTTCATGCTCCCAACCATCAACACTTGTTATGGCGCTTGAATCAGACATTCTCTTAGAGCCAGAAAAGGCACAAAATTTTGGCCAAGACCTAAACAAAATATAGGGCTTTGAGTGCCTGGGTGAAATATTCAGGAAGAAAGGGACAGAAACATGGTGAAAGGCAAGATGCAGCAGCAGCAGAATAGACATAATAAGCTGAAAAATGTATGTCTATATGTTTTCACTTAGGCTGGAAGGGGCTGGTTGTGGAGAATTGGACTTAGAGCTCTCCTTTAAGGAACCCCAGTAACTTCTGGCTCTGCTAATCACTAAGGGCACTGTTCTCCCTCTCCGCCAGAGACTGGATCTCAGAACAGTCTTGACGCTTCTTGTTTTAAACCTGAAGAATTTACCCTAACAAACTCTTATCTGCCCAAGTCCTTCCATTCCAATAGCCATTACTTTACTCTCATCTGGACAATCACTATTAGCTTCCTAACTGCTCTGCTTTCTTTCAAGGTCACTCTGCACCAACTTCTATCCCTTCTACACAACACAGATTACCTTCTGTAAAGTATAGTTCAGATCATCATTATTATTTCTGCATCTTCATCAATGATGAATGTGGCAGGAAGTATGCTGAGCCCTTGACACACAATTAAATCTCACTAATTTTCACACACAAACATCAGCTTTATTTCCACTTTACAGATGATGAAGTGCTAGTGCTCTGCTAAGTCGCTTCAGTCGTGTCTGACTCTTTGTGACCCTGTGGACTGCAGCCCGCCAGGCTCCTCTGTCCATGGATTCTCCAGGCAAGAATGCTGGAGTGGGTTGCCATTTCCTTCTCCAACAGATGATGAAACTGAAATTTAAATAGTCAAAAGTCACACAGCTTATTAAAAAGAAAAGTCAGCATTTGAATCTAGGTCTAACTCCAATGTTCATCTTCGCCATTTTTCTATTCTGCCTCCTCCCATTTCTCTGAGAATTTGTAAGGCAATAGGGAAGCACTAAGCGTGTTTGAACACACCACTTTACATGAAAAGTTTTCCTCCTAGACATCACTACCTATTTAAATTCTCCTTCAATTCCATCTCTTCTGTGAAGAAAAGCAAAATAGCCCACAGGAGAATATACCTTTCTAATCATTTTTATTTTGAAACAATCTTAACTTACAGAAAACATGGAAGTATAGTCAATACAAAGGGCTTTTTTCTAAACCATCTGAAACCAAGTTTCCCCATTATGCTGAACACTTCCAAGTATATTTCCTCCAAACAAGGGCAGTTTCCTAATAACCAAAATAGGACCCTCAAACTCAGAAATTAACACTGATATCTTACTACCGTTCAATCTTCAGACCCCACTCAGATTTTGCCAATTCTCCCAAAAATGTCCTTTGGTAAAGTATCTGGTACAGTTGCATGATTGGATTAAACTGTCATCTCTCTTTAGTTTTAACTTTCATGATGTTGAGACTTCTGAAGTTTTCAAGCCAGTTATTTTGTAGAATATTTTTTGTTTTATGTTTCATCAGGTCTAGAATCTGGTTATCCTTCTTCGGCAGAAACATCAGAGAACATCTCTGTGTTCTTGTTGCATCCTATCTCGTAGCATAAATTTCTGTGTGTCCATGGCTGATGATGTTCACGGCAACTATTAATTGAAAAGGAGTCTGCCAGGCTTCTCCACTGTTTCTTCTCCTAAGTGCTTTGTAGAAAGGTATTTTGAAACTGTAATTCCCATTTCTCATAAAACTTTAATCTATGTATAATATATATTAATGTGGGCTCATGTTGTCCTATCTTATTCAAGAGATCTAATCTATTATTACCATGATCTATAGCAATGCTAAATTTGTTCTGTATTAGACCAGTGGGAACCCTTTTAAACTGGCCTCTGTGTCTTCTCCCATCCTTCTAATCATCCTTTGGTTATTTTCTTTCTGGCACAAGAGGGAGTTCCCAGTTCATCTTGTACTTCCCTTGACCCAGTCCTGGAATTAGCCATTTCTCCAAAGAGTCCTGGTTCCTTTTAGTACAAAATGGTATTTTAGAAGCCAAGGTCTAGACATTGGGTATGCTCATTGATGCTGGTAGACAGAGCTAATGAACATAGGCATATATTATATATATATGTGTGTGTGTGCAGACACACACACATACATTACAACTTTTATTGGAATATTTATTTTTGTATCTGCTTTTATATTGAAAAGCATTGGTTTACATTAAAGCCTATTTTAATTTTTTGTCCTGTTTGTAATTCCTTTCTTTGGTACTAAGAAACCGCCTCCCATTATTTGAAACACATTTACTTATTTGACCAATCTCCTTGAGTATAACCTACTCATATAATTTCCTCAACTTTATACACACACACACACACACACACACACACACACACTGTCCTCCTCACCCTATTTGGGCTCTAAAACCCTGTGCCAGGCCACCAACTACACCCACATGGAATCCCTTCTTAATCTATGCAAGTGCCGACGCTTAGAGTGTGCACCTATCCACATGGGCACCGTCCTCACCCTCCATGGGCTCCAACACCCATCTCCTGGCCATGCCCTCTGTGTGGACCACCCTCATGACCCCACCCAGGCTCTGACAACACACCCCCTCCCACCTCCAGCAGGACACCCTCCTCACCCTCCTTCCTACACAGACATCCTGCCCAGGTTCTGGGTTTCCAGCCCCCACCCCCAAACAGGGCTCCACCCCACCTC
Organism: Aepyceros melampus; assembly: GCA_006408695.1. Classification (NCBI taxonomy): domain Eukaryota; kingdom Metazoa; phylum Chordata; class Mammalia; order Artiodactyla; family Bovidae; genus Aepyceros; species Aepyceros melampus. The sequence continues at coordinate 103,237 of SJXQ01009545.1, read as the reverse complement.
AGGGATTTAGGGCTGAACTGTTCAGGAAGGGAGGGGAAGAGGAGGAGAAAGAGGAAAAGGAAGCAAGCATGTACTTGGAAGTAAAATAAATATGTCTTTCCATCCCTGTCACCGCTTAAGAGCTTAATGAACTCTGGCAAAGCTGCTGACCTCTGAGCTTTTTCCCTAAGAAGGCAGAGGGCATAGTCTTAGGAAAAAAGACTTTGGAGTCAGAGACTTGTTTTGAAACCGGGTTCTGCCACTGTCTCAGTCTGTCCAGGCTTCTATAACAAAATAACACAGACTGGGTGACTAAGAAACAACAGAAATGTATTTCTCACAGTCCTGGAGGCTGAAAGTCCAAGACCAGGTTGCCGGCATGGTCCTGTTCTGGTGAAGTCTTTCGGTTCGCAGGCTGCCAACTTCTGTCTTCTCGTGTGGTGGGAAAGGGCTCAAGAGCTCACACTTCCTTATTAAGTCACTAATCCCCTTCAGGAAACCCTGTCTTCATAACCTAATCATCTCTCAAAGTCCCAACCTTCCAATACCATCCCACTGGACATTAGAATTCCAACATGTGTGTGGGGGAGGTAGACACAATACTCAGACATAATGGCCACTGACTAGTTCCGTGACCTCAGGCAAATCACCTACACTCATTGTAAAATGAGAGGGGTTAAGTGTGATGCTGTATACAAAGTGCCTGGTGCAGGCAGGAACTAGGCAGTTGCTGTTGCTATCAGTTCAGTTCAGAGTCGTGTCTGACTCTTTGCAACCCCATGAGTCGCAGCACGCCAGGCCTCCCTGTCCATCACCATCTCCCAGAGTTTACTCAGACTCATGTCCATTGAGTTGCTGATGCCATCCAGCCATCTCATCCTCTGTCATCCCCTTTTCCTCCTGCTCCCAATCCCTCCCAGCATCAGAGTCTTTTCCAATGAGTCAGCTCTTCGCATGAGGTGGCCAAAGTACTGGAGCTTCAGCTTTAGCATCATGTTGCTCTATGTAAGTAAGTAAGTAAAGTCAATCAGGCGTGTCTGACTCTTTGTGACCCCATGGACTGCAGCCCACCAGGCTCCTCAGTCCATGAGATTCTCCAAGCAAGAATACTGGAGTGGGTTGCCATTTCCTTCTCCAGGGGATCTTCCTGACCCAGGGATCAAACCCAGGTCTCCCGCGTTGGAGGCAGACACTTTAACCTCTGAGCCACCAGGGAAGTCTAGTTATCTGTAAATGTTGCTCTAGTTATCTGTAAATGGAGATATCAACATCCAGGTTCTAGGGTTGTTATGAGGATTCCTGACAAGAGATGTGAACCACTGGCACACCACACAAATAAATGCGTTGTGTATAATCGCTGCTCTTCTGGATGCCTCCTGTGTGGCACATATATTCTGCCCTTACATTCTCTCAATTAGGTTGTAAATTCATTGAAAGCAGGAATCTTCTTAGGCTCATTTTTTATCTTCAGCAATGCCTACGGAAGTTCTTGGTATGTATTTTTTTCACCAAATTAATGGAGAGCTTTAAATTACCAAGATTAAAATCTGGGAGTTTTGTTCTATAGGCAATTTGTAGTCATTATAAATTTGAGGGTATGGCAGAGACATCGGAAGTGTTGTAAAGATTAATTAATTGGTTGGTTCTATACAAGATGAATTAGAAGAGGAATGGAAGGTGGAGATTTAGAAATTGTCTATTTATTTGGTGTACTATATAGAATCTTCCACATTTAATGGGTTTATATTTGGAGAAGGCAATAGCAACCCACTCCAGCACTCTTGCCTGGAAAATCCCATGGATGGAGGAGCCTGATAGGCTGCAGTCCATGGGGTCATGAGGAGTCAGACACTGAGCGACTTCACTTTCACTTTTCACTTTCATGCATTGGAGAAGAAAATGGCAACCCACTCCAGTGTTCTTGCCTGGAGAATCCCAGGGACAGCGGAGCCTGGTGGGCTGCCATCTATGGGGTCACACAGAGTCAGACACGACTGAAGTGACTTAGCAGCAGCAGCAGTGTGGTTTCAAATAATCAGGCTTTGGTGAGCCAAACTACATTTACTCTCTAAACAATAATTGTTTTCAACAAGAGTGGAGAGATGGTTTTTTTGCAGTGTCAGGGTGAATGAGGAATAAGGGATGGGGCTGAGCAGAGATTCCCATAAAGATTCTGACTCACAAAACTGGTGGGAAAAGGGATCTAGAAGGAAAATGGGAGAGGACCTAGTTGACGGTTTCCATTTGGCTTAAAGTCCTGGTGTCAGCTGGTCACTTAAGATGCTTCTGTGTGTGTACACATGCATGCATGCGCAAATATGCTCAGTTGTGTCTGACTCTTTGCCAACCCCGTGGACCATAGCTGACCAGGCTCCTCTGTCCATGGTAATTCTCCAAGCAAGAATACTGAAGTGGGTTGCTATGCGCTCCTCCAGGAGATCTTCCTGACCCAAGGATCAAACCCATGTGTCTTGCATCTCCTGCATTGACAGGTGGGTTCTTTACTGCTGTGCCACCTGGGGATGTCAATACCTAAGTTAAAAACATCAGGAACACTTGAAAAGTTGGCAAACCTCAGCTTCCTTCAAGTCAACCCTTACTCCACCCCCATGTGAACCTCTTCTGGTAGGAGAAGAAAGAATGATGAATGAATCAGTGACTCTAGGGCCCTCACCCTTGAGTTCCATCCCCCACCCACCTCTTACCAGTGCAGTTTACGGCTCTCCACAAAGGGTTTTCCTATCCATGGGGACCGTGGCTGTGTAACTCTGGGAAGATAAGGTCTTGCAGGACACTGTTAACTGTCTGCTGCTTTTGAAAGCTTTGTCTTTCTTTCTGGCACATACCTGGACAAAAGGATAGGAAGTCTGGGAAGTCCAAGCTTGAGAAAGGTAGCCTCTTCCCACTGAGGGAGACTGTAAATCCGGAATGTCCCCCATGTCATAAACAGTGACATCTAGCAAGCACAGAGAAGCATCATTGTTTTTGTAGCAACTGTGTTCTCTCTTTTTCTCTGTGCAGTGGTTTAGAATCAGAGTCCTGCCAAACGTCCATCTGGGAAATAGGACTCTTTGGTCCAAATCATCAGCAGTAGAAAGCCCTAGTGTTAAATCCTCTGTTTATGAAGTTACAGACAAGTTTCTCATTTTACTGCTTTCCCTCAGTGACTCAGAGCATAACATCTATGGTTGTGAGAGATTGTGATTTAGGAGAGGTTTATACTAACCTTTGTCAAGACCTTAAAAAGATAAACAGTAGGATCAGGAAGAAAGCTTGCCTGTATCTCCACATTTGTAAAATTAGAATAGACTTGGGATGCTGACAGTGGAGAAAGTCAGTTCTACTCTTTCGGTAGGGTCATAATGACCAAACATGAGCAGAAATCTGAAGACTGTGTCCTTATACAGCTAAATTCTCCACCTCGACAGGGAGTAATTGTAGGATAGCATGGCTATGGAGTAGTGAGCGGGGTTGTGGGCAGGCTAGCATCATTTTTCCTGAGACTGTGAGATTCATCTTGTTGACTTTGTCCACCCAGTTTCCCTGTATATTATATGTGTATTTGCAAGGAGGGGTAATAAATACTTTCAGTGGGAGAAGTATAAAACTTGGATAATCTATCAATTGGGAAATCATTCTATGAGTAGTCTAAATAAAGTTTCATAGGATTTTATTATCTTACATGTATATAAATGCTATATCATGGATAGTATAGTTATGGTATTATAAGAGTGTGCCAAGATATGGGAACAAAGAGAAATCTCCTAATGAAATATGGTTCTCTAGAAGTGTAATGTCTTTAGTCAGACCCCAAACTTTGGTGCATGACATGTTATGGTCAACCGTTTGATTCAAGGGTGCCTCAGATGTGTTTGGAAAAGGAAGATGAGTCAATATCAGACAGTCTGATAAGCCCCTTGGACTAATATAACTTGACAGGGCTTCATGAAAGAAAGTCATCAGTTTTACTGATTCTTGTACTCTGCCTTAAATTTTTGCTTATGTGACAAGATTATACCTTTTTCCTTTTGAGTCAGTGTTCAGGACATGTTTGCAGACACCTTTAGGCTAATGATGAAGTGTGACCAGATGGGATGAACAGCCTAAGCCCACAAGATTTGTGGTATTCATTTGCTGAGAGCAAATGCATTGGTGAATGGTTTGCAACTGCTCTTCCTCACTCTGTTTTGCATTGACAGAGTCTTGCCTCAAAACTGTGCTTAACCCCCTTCCTGCTGATCTCATTTTCCAAGAGGACTTAGTGTAGCACATGAATGGTCCAACCGGTGAAAACGGCTGTCCACTTGTTCTGGGTAGACTTAGGAGAATAAAAATTTTATATTTAGGTACTTTGAATTTATATGTTCCTTTGAAGGATAACACTCATAATTTGCATTTATTTGCATATTTTAGACAGTACCGAAAGCTAAATTTATTTTTTAATCCAATAGCTATTTAAAGAGGTAATCAACAAGGTAGACAAAATGGATGCTCCTACAAGCTTATATTCTAGTCATGGAGAAGAAAATAGGCAAACAGAGAAGAAAACAAGGTAGTTAAGGATTATGGTAAATGCTATGAGAGAAATAAAGGGGATTATATTGAGAAAATGGAATTCTTTGAAAGCTCAGTAAAAGCCTCTTTTAAAAGGTGATAATAAGACTGTAACCTGTCATGCGAAGGTCTCAAAGAAAACATTCCAGACAAATACCATTGTAAGCACAAAGGCAGATTTGCCTAGCAGAGCTTAGTTGCTTTATGGGGAAAAAAAAGTTAGTGTGGCTGGACTGCAATAAATAGAAAGAAGAGAAGTCACAAGGTCTGAGATACACCCCAGGGCAAGGTCATTCAAGGCCTGGGAGGAAACCATATAAAACTGGTGTTTGTTCTGAGGAAAGTGGAAAGCTGACTTTTTCAACAGAGGTATGATGTGGTCTGGGTTTCCCAGGTGGTTCAGTAAAAAAAGAATCTGCCTACTAATGTGGGAAATGCAGCTTCAATCCCTGGGTTGAGAAGATCTCCTGGAGAAGGAAATGACAACCCACTCCAGTAACCTTGCCTGGAGATTTCCATGGACAGAGGAGCGTGGCAAGCTGTAGTTCACGGAGTCACTAAAAGTCAGAAACAGAGCATACACGCACAATGTGATCTAAAGCAAAAGACTCTTCCAGGAATGGACAATCTTAGGCATAATACAGACCAAGTGCTGAAAACAAAGTCTACCACAAGGCTCAACAGGTGTGATCAGAAGTCTACTTTCTCTTGAATATTCAGTATAACCAGGGCTTAGTGTCTAATCCATAGACACATGAACAGAGGGAATAGGTAAGGACTATTAGACTTGAGGGCTTCCTTGGTGGCTCAGACAGTAAGGAATCCGCCTGCGATACAGGAGACCAGGGTTCGATCCCTGGGTTGGGAAGATCTCCTGGAGAAGGGAATGGCAATCCACTCCTCTATTCTTGCCTGGAGAATTCCATGGACAGAGGAGCCTGGTAGGCTACAGTCCAGTGGGTCACAAAGAGTTGGACACTACTGAGCAACTAAGCACAGCACACGAGACTTGAGACTTAACCCAGTGCCTCCCTCGGAGCCAGAATGTAGAAGTCTGAGGATTCAGACGGCAGTTTGGCTGATGCTGATGCCACAGGAGCTTTGGTCAGACACTCTGCAGAGCTGAGATCCAACCTCTGAGGATGGAGGGGTTTGTGACCAGATGGCACTGATCTCTCTGATGCACAGCGACACACATGCTGAAGAGACAGAAGAAACTGCAAGCTGAATCCAGCTGCTATTGCTAAAAACAATTGCTACAGGAACAGACACATAGGGTGGCGGGAGTTGCGGGGGGTGGGGGGAGGACGCAGCAGGCACTTCATCATTAAGGAGTGAAATGGAAGGTGCAGGCCTCACTTCCACTCCTATTCTCTTGGTATGATAGGCAACAACAGGGTTCAGAAGAAATATGACTAATTACTGGTGAGTGTGCAATTCAAACAGCAGGGCAGTGGTGCACAGATATTCCATAGAGAGTAACCTGCAAACTTTAGCTGTCCAGTAAGTCTTGGGCCTTAGTCAGTTTCCTTTCCAGAGAGCATGGAGAGACCATCCATTAATCTGGCAACTGGTTAACATCAGTTAAGTCTGTTCTGGACACTAACTGCTGGTCCTGCTCAAGCCTCACCATTTGTCCTATTAACGGTCAAAGATGCAGTGAAGCCTTCCAAGTTACATGGGACAAGTAAAGAGCTATAAAGGAGACCTGGGAGTAAAAATTCCTTTTAGTTATCCAGTCTCCCTCCCTACCCTTGAAAGGTTTGGTGTGTGTGCGTGCTCAGTTGCATCTGACTCAATTGCCCACCAGACTCCTCTGTCCATGGGATTCTCCAGACAAGAATACTGGAGTGGGTTGCCATTTTCTCCTCCAGGGATCTTCCCCACCCAGCAATTGAACCCATGACTCTGATGTCTCCCACACTGGCAGGCAGATTCTTTACCACTGACCCACCTGGAAAGTCCTTGCAAGGTTTGGTAGGACCATGGTAAAGAGACATGTAGAGGGATACCTTAGAATCTCTCTCCTTCGCTCCTTCAGGCCTTAGCACAAAGAGGTCTCATTCTTCTCTAACATCCAAGTGCTAATCTCAAGGGCCAGGATCAGATATGGTCCACATATTGAGTACACATAGTGAGTAACACATTCTGCTAAAAGGCATGGTCGTGGTGAGGGGGGGAGAGGGTGCAGTTATACTTCTATCCCCACGTCTCCTTGTCACCTGAGGCCCTTGTGCCACAGGCGAAGCCTCTATAAGCACTTCACAGTTGTCTAAGTGAAGCAATGGTCACAACATTGTGACATCCACACACTCCCAGGCTTTAATAATAGTAATCTGCTGCCCTTCTGTTCTCTTTGTGAATTTCTTTGTGAGTGTACTTATATGCATGTACTGCCTTGTTTCTCTAATTCTCCACTTGTTAAGTCTGGTTGTTTCAATAGCTAGGGGGAAGAAAGATTTCATTATAAACTGCACGACCACATTTGTTTAATTTGGAAGGATTTGGAAGAAAGGAAACAGGCATTTTTTTTAAAGTATGTTTATGTTGTGAATGAAATCTGAAAGAAAGAAAATGAAAGAAAGAAAAAAAATGATTCTTAAAGCGACAATCTGCTTCTTATAGCAGATGATCAGAAATGCCCACTGAAATTCTTTCCTGGACCATTTTGTCAGCTGCAGGCATGTCATGAGTTCACATAATCCAAACCTCTGTTGCATATTAAAATTGAAATTAAAGTTTTAATAATTTTTTTCAACTTTAGTTCTGGATTGTGGGTTTCAACAGTAAATTAGGGCTTAAGAGTTGGACACAACTGAGTGACTAACACACACACACGGTCTTTAAAAACTTTAGCTATAAGTTTCCAATTTTGATGTTTAAAAAATGCTAAGATCTCTTAAAGGGGGTGCCAGCACACTGGGCAAGAGTGTCCAGTTCACTGCACATCCAGGGCATCTCCACAGATGGACATACACCCCATCGGGAATGGGGAGCAGTCCTGGTCCTTAATCCCTAATAACCTCAAGGCTTCAGGTAAACAAAGAGCTTTTATTCCTGGTAGAAAGTTTGGTAATTTCTTTCTGAAATGATGCTATGAGTAAGAGTGCCTGGGCTTCATAATTTTTGCATGTGTGTGCTGGGTCTTCATTGCTGTGCTCAGCTTCTCCAGTTGTAGTATGTGGGTTTCTCTAGTTGTGAGCGCAGGCTTTGTGGGATCTTAGCTCGCAGAGCAGATTCTTTACCACTGCAACAGCAAGGAACTCCCTGGGCTTTATAACCTTTCAAAGCCTCTTTTCATTTCTTTCTTCCTTTTCCTTTTTTTTTTTTTTTTGTGTGTGTGTGTGTGTCTTTCCTCTTTTCTTCCTTTTGGTCCTCAGAAACTCATCTAAATTTTTAGATAAATAAAGCAAATCACCAGTATTACTACTCTATAATTTTTAAAGTCTTTCCTTGTTGAATAAATTTTTTTCATAAAATTTTCTTAACATTATGCTCTACTTTGCCTCCACTCTGTCATCTTCCTTTGCTTTTTCAAAACTATATTAGTCTCTATATTGTTGTATACATCTTAAGTACCATGGAATTAAATGTTTTGTCATACATAACAGTTTTCATATTAAAAATTCATATCCTTATGGGTATGACTTTAATCAAGTACCACCTTTTTAATATTAACATTTTAACAATAAAAACTCATGTCATTATGTATATGATTTTAATAACCTCATGATATTCTCCCTTTCTTTAGTCTTTCGTCGTTATCTTTGTAATAAGAAAAACAATACACCCTAATCTAGAATAAAGATTTGGTAACTGTTGTTAAATATTTCCCCAAGTACTGTAGTAGTTTTTGTAGTGTTGGTCGCTCAGTCATGTCCAACTCTTTGTGCCCCCATGGACTATAGCCCACCAGGCTCCTCTGTCTATGGGATTCTCCAGGCAAGAATATTCAAATAGGTTGTCATGCCCTTCTCCAGGGGATCTTCTGGACTCAGGAATTGAACCCAGGTCTCCCACATTGCAGGCAGATTCTTTACCATCTGAGGCACCAGGAAACCCCCAAGTACTATAGCAAATAAATAAGGAACAGTCTGAACCTTTGAAATTCTTTTTATTTTCCTTCCCTTTACATGATCTAAGAGTGGAACAACAAAGGATTATTAATTTGCAAAGTAATATATAGTTACTCAATAAATATTGTTAGTTACATTAATTATTATAAAAAATTCAATTTTTAAAGACTACATGTAAGACACCATAATTTTTTACTTGCTAAAAGTATAGAAAGATAAAATTTTATAAGATGCTTAATTCTTTTTCAATTTACTATATATTCAAGCACCTAGCGTGAGCTCAGAATGTGCTTCGAGTGAATGGGGTATAATTCCTGTAGAACTTGGCCACCAGCACCACCCAGGAACTTGTCAAAAATGTAAATCACCAGCTCCATCCAGCTCAACTGAATCAGGAACTCTGAGAGTGAGAGTCACAAGTTATTCAAGCTGTTTCAGGTGTACTATAAGGTTTAGGGATTTACTGGTATATTATAAGGTCCCCGATCCCCAAGAAACAAAACACACTATTGCTACTTATTGTTCAAAGTGCCATATTAAATGTGTCTACAAAGCACCCTGGAGAAAAGGAAGAATCAACATTTAACTGTCTGAGAAAATTCTGGAAGACAAACTTGGGTAGGAGTAGAATTTTATTCTTTAATTCAATAAATCTTTATTGAGCACACTCTATCCTCATCACTCTACCAGATTGAGAAAGTTTAACAAACAATAGTTCAAAAAGAGTCATTGAGGAATAGCTCAGAGGCAGATTTACCAAGAAGCTAACCAAGCTTAAGCTCAGGCTTCCTCATTTGTCTGGGGCCCTCCCAATGCCTGCCTCTATTTTCATAAGTTAAGTCGCTCAGTCGTGTCCGACCCTTTGCGACCCCATGGACTGTAGCCCACCAGGCTCCTCCGTCCGTAGGATTCTCCAGGCAAGAATACTGGAGTGGGATGCCATTTCCTTCTCCAGGGGATCTTCCCAATCCAGGGATCGAACCCAGGTCTCCCGTATTAGAGGCAGACGCTTTAACCTCTGAGCCACCAGGGAAGATTTAATTTTCATAATTATACAAAAATATGAGAATGCACGGCTTTCCAGGTGGCACTAGTGGTAAAGAACCAGCCTGCCAATGCAGGAGACGCAAGAGATACAGGTTCGATCCCTGAGTTGGGAAGATCCCCGAAGGATGGCATGTCAGCCCACTCCAGTGTTCTTGCCTGGAGAATCCCATGGACAGAGGAGCCTCAGGGGTTACAGTCCGTGGGGTCACAAAAGAGTCGAACATCACTGAGTGACTGAGCATACACACACACACACACACACACACACACACACACAAAGGCATAATTGTGTACTCTTTTTCTTTTTTCATTTTAAAAAATTTTAGTTTATATATATGCCTGTAGCTTTTGTTTTTCCAAATAGTCACATCTGTAAGCAATAGGATTTTTGTTTTAGCCCCAACTCCCAATTCCTTACAACTTTATATTCTCACATAATGACCAGAACTGCTATTGTTGTTATTGTTTAGTAGTTAAGTCATGTCCAGCTCTTCTTGACCCCATGGACTGTAGCCCACCAGGCTTCTCTAAGAGATTTCCAAGGCAAGAATACTGGAGTGAGTTGCCATTTCTTCTTCTTCATTAAAAAAAAAAATTATTACTGTATAGTTGCTTTAGTGTATTCTTTTTCTTACCTTGGACTCCCCAGATTGTATAAGCCTCAGGTCCCCACAAAGCCTGGATCAGTCTCACACTTGCCATGTTTGGGAGTAGAAGAGAAATAGTGAGGAAGCAGGTAGGACCTTCCAGCAAAGGAAACCGTATATGCCAGGGGATAGAGGCCAAGAATGACAAGCCTGCCTGGTGACCGGGGGAAGGTGATGCTGAACAGGTGCATGACCAGGGGCCCTGGATGTGCTGCCAAGGGACTTGGACCTGATCTTCTATGCAGTAGACGACATTAGGGATTTGTCAGTAGGTACCTGCATTTAATAAAGGCAACTGTGGAAGGAAACAGATAGGTGAAGGGAAAGACTAGACCAGAGTTATCAGTCAGCAGCATAATGAAACCAACCAGGAGGGAAATGTTGAAGGTACAGATACAGACAGTAGGAGTGAATTTGAGGGACATTTCAAAGAGACAATCCACCTGGGGACTGATAGACTGGGAAGAGGCGTTAAAGGTCACATTTTAGATTTAAGTTTGAGGCGTTTGGGTGCCTTATAATGTGGACAATAAACCTCTCAACTCAAAGAAAAATATGAGAGGAGCAGTGAGTTTCATGGAAAAAAACAATGAGCCCTGTTTTCAATCATCTGATTTTTTTCTACATGATGCTTCTATCATCCTGAAATACATATATCATTCCACCCAACTGCTTTTTGAAAAGAGCTACCACACGTTTAAAAGAAAAATCACTTAGACATGGCCCAGTGTTTTATAATTACACAGTGTCACTATTCTAAAAATTATATTCTATGGTCATTAAACAACTAGTTATTTCCAAAAAAATATAGGATTTAAGTACATAGGCAGCAGTCTATCTTGATGATTAAATATCAATTGAGTAGCCTTAAAAATAATTTAGCACCATCTTTGATGGCTAGGGCTTTCCTGGTAGCTCAGGTGGAAAGGAATTTGCCTGCAATGCAGGAAACGTGGGTTCAATCCCTAGGTTGGGAAGATCTCCTGGAGAAGGGAATGGCTACCCAGTCCAGTAGGATGGCTAGAAAAATGGTTCTAAAGTATCTGCAATTAGCTTCTAGGATGAAGAGGTCCATTTATATCATTAAATGGATAGTAAAGGGGAGAAGTTAACAGTAGGCTCTGCTTGGGCCCAGTGGAGGTTGGAGGTTGGTGGAGGAAAGTTTAAAGTTCCATATCAGAGATACATATGACAGAGCAGTGAATTATATTTGCACTCCACATCAAAGAACACAAGACAGATTTGGCGTCTTGATATAATTATACAGATTAGACATTTAGCAAAGCATAAAGCAGCATGATGTCTCAAGAAGAAGGTCATCTAAATACCCCTCAGGGATTTCTCACTGAGATTATTCTGAAAGCGTAAACTCCTCGAGGATAAAGGACATCTGTTTTGGGTGCATGATCTTCGAAGAGCCTGTTAGACTTCATGATTTATTCATGGCCATTTAGGGGGCAAGCTGCTGCCAGGGCTCCCCACTCCTAGTCTGTACTCTGCAGAGCCATGGGGCTGCCAACAGACAGAAAGCAGCCACGGAGTCTCCTGAGTTGCCATGAAAGTCCTCAGGCCAGCTGAATACTGATCAAAGCGTTCCTTGTTGTGAATTAACAATTGATACATCCTGACCACATTTCTACTCTTGGGATTAGAAGTCATTTCTCTCTTTTCCTGGATTTATCTCAAACCGGGTTGAAGTTAATTCCCTTGGTTCTTTGAATTTTTTATGACTCAGCAAGCTAAAAGCAATTTTAGATAACCATACAGTTACCACCTGCTCAATTGGCAAATGGTTAGGAATTTTAAAAAATAATGGTGGAGAGAGGGGAAAGGGAAGTTATAGTTTAATGGGTAGAGATGACGTTCTCCAGACCTGTTCCCAGCGTGACTGTGGTTAACCCTACTAAACTGCATGCACTTAAAAATGGTGAAGACAGTCTAAAAAACAGAGTAAAATTTGTCATTCTTTTCACACATTATGCCACAAGAACGAATTCTCCAGGCAAGAATACTGAAGTGGGTTGCCATTCCCTTCTCCGGGGGATCTTCCTGACCCAGGGATCGAACCTGGGTCTCCTACATTGCAGGCAGATTCTTCATTGTCTGAGCCACCAGGGAAGCTCTACATCATAAGAAGAAGCCATAAGAAGCCCGAGGCCCTTACTGGGTAATTCAGTTTCAAGATTCCCCCAAAGAAACCCATCTCTTTCTTTCCATACTTGTTTTTGTACAGAGTACCTGGTTTGGTTCTTGGATCTTTAACCATGTATTTGTGAAACAGAAATTGGGCAGCATGTTCAGCTGACAGGCATACACTTTGAAGGTGGGTTAAAAGAAGATTTGTGTATCTGCCACTGTAAGAAGTTGAGATCCATAAACCAAACTCCATGGCATGGTGCAGAAAAGCAATGCTTAGTGATTCCAAACTCAGAGCCAAAATCTGCCCATTCTTCAGTATTCTTCTTCACAGAGACAATCAAAGACATAAATGACTTCAAACAGCACATAGACAGATGACCATTTCTTTTTTGTTTAAGAAATAAGCGCTTTGGAGAAGGTAATGGCAACCCACTCCAGTATCCTTGCCTGGAGAATCCCATGGACGGAGGAGCCTGGCGGGCTACAGTCTATGGGATCGCAAAGAGTCAGACACAACTAAGTGACTAACACACACACATACACACACATAGGTGCTTTTGCTAGAATAAAATATTTGCATTCCAGAAAACCTTGCATTATACAAAATTATACACTAAAAATAACAGGGCTTCTAAGAAAATTAGATTATTGACAGACCACTCAAACTCATGCAACTTTATACACAGAATAATAGCAAAAACAACAAAACAATAAAATACTAGTGTAATTTAAAAGGTATGTTAAATTCCTAATGAATAAATACTGCAGTTGACACAGGGACAGTAAATATAGGTATTTATTGCAGGAAATAAGAGTGGCTGGATGGAAAAGGGTGACAGGAGTCCATTGAGCTTCACAGTGACAAGGACAACATTCAAAAGGATCAGAAAAAAACAAGCAAAGGGGACTTTCAAGGTAAAGCAGTGATCGAGTTGAGCCAAGAGCGAGAACACGGGGTGAATGGGATTTTGAAATGTCCTGAATTCCTCTGAGCCTTGCTGTGTTCCTCTGCAGAGTACCCTTTATGTTCAGCTCCTATTACTTGTCAGTGTAAAACATTAACACACTGGGAAAATCATATAGGAACCAATGCAAATTCAGTTTTATTTTTACATTATCCTGGATTACTGCTATTGAACGAATGTTTTTGTCCCCTCCAGATCCATATGTTGAAACTCATCACCGATGTGATGGTATTAGAAGATAGGGCTTTGGGGAAGTGATTGGTGATGAAGGTGAAACCCTCATGCATGGAACTCATGACCTTGCCCAGAACACTTACCTGCCCCTTCCATCATATGAGAACATACCAATAATACTTATGAATCAGGAAGCAGGGTCTCTCCAGACATCTAATCTACTGGCATCTTGATCTTGGACTTCCCAGCTTCCAGAATTACGAGAAATAAATGTTTACCATTTTAAGCCACCCTTCCCTGGTGGCTCAGACGGTGAAGAATCTGTCTGCAGTGGGGGAGACTCGGGTTCGATCCCAGGGTTGGGGGATTTCCTAGAGAAGGAAATGGCAACCCACCCCAGTATTCTTGCCTGGAGAAGTCCATGGGCAGAGAAGCCTGGTGGGCTACGGTCCATGGGGTCGCAAAGAGTTGGACATGACTGAGCAACTAACAATTTCACGATTTTCAGCCCATTATAGAAATTTCCAGTCATGTTGAAGCTATTTTGAATTATGGAAATGCACATCATACAAAAATAACTATACCTGAATTTGAATATTTTCTGAAAATGCATAGAGTGTGTAGATTTGACTCAGGAAAAATTGAGAATGGACTTGGTTCCTATCCCTGCCTCCACATCTCTGTGCATATCCTTTTCTGCTGCCAAACAAATGACTTTTCCTCTAAAACTGGTGCCAGACACAAGCTTTCTCCAAGAGTCACTGAAAAAGAGTAGCTGATTAAGGACTACTAAGGGTTTCTTGATGTACAAAGTAAACAGAGAAAATTTCAGAGTCTTCAAAAATATAGTTAAATCTGGTGTTGTCATTAACACCCACTTGAAAGAGCAGTCCTCATATGGGACTTTCATAAAGCATGGTCCTCAGAACAACTATTTCAGAATTGCCTAGTGCACTTGTTAAAAAGTCAGATTCTCTTGCAACCCTTGAAATTAGGATTTCTGGTAGTTGGTCCCAAGAGTCTTCATTTTCAAGTCTGTCTTTCTTCATTTCAAGTCTTTCATTGTCAAGCTATCCATCAGGCTAATAAGTCTGATACTCTCTAAAATCTCAAAGGCAGTAATATAATGGTCTTTTGCCAGATAGTGCAAAGGAACATGGTAGGCAATAGCTGTTTAACAATGTATTTGTCAAAGCATATACTACTTAAGAATCTGATACATCCTTTTGAAAGTCTCTGGATAAGGCGGAGGCATTACAAGAAAAGATGTAGGCTAACGAGGAGAGTGAAAAAGTTGGCTTAAAGTCAACATTCAGAAACCGAAGATCATGGCATCTGGTCCTATCACTTCATGGGAAATAGATGGGGAAAGAGTGGAAACAGTGTCCGACTTTATTTTGGGGGGCTCCAAAATCACTGCAGATGGTGACTGCAGCCATGAAATTAAAAGATGCGTAGTCCTTGGAAGGAAAGTTATGACCAACCTAGATAGCATATTGAAAAGCAGAGACATTACTTTGCCAATAAAGATCCTTCTAGTCAAGGCTATGGTTTTTCCAGTGGTCATGTATGGATGTGAGAGTTGGACTGTGAAGAAAGCTGAGCGCTGAAGAATTGATGCTTTTGAACTGTGATGTTGAAGAAGATGCTTAAGAATCCCTTGGACTGCAAGGAGATCCAACCAATCCATTCTAAAGGAGATCAGTCCTGGGTGTTCTTTGGAAGGACTGATGCTAAAGCTGAAACTCCAATACTTTGGCCACCTCATGCAAAGAGTTGACTCATTGGAAAAGATTCTGATGCTGGGAGGGATTGGAGGCAGGAGGAGAAGGGGACGACAGAGGATGCAATGGCTGGATGGCATCACTGACTCAATAGACATGAGTTTGAGGGAACTCAGAGTTGGTGATGGACAGGGAGGCCTGGCGTGCTGCAATTTATGGGGTCACAAAGAGTCAGACACAATGGAACAACTGAACTGAACTCAACTGAATGCTGCCTGATACTTTTAGGGAATATTAGGAATGTTAGAGAAGACATGATCTTCAATGATCTATTCCCTGAAAGGGCATTCAGGTCTTATGTTCAAATATTTAATCCATTTTGAGTTGACTTTTGTGTATAAGATAGTGGTCAAGTTCATTCTTTTGCATGTGGTTGTCCAGTTTTCCAGCACCGTTTGAAGAGACTGTCCTTTTCCCATTGTATATTTGTGCTACTCTGGTGTAAATTAATTAACCATATATGCATAGGTTTATTGCAAGGCTCTCCTGTTTCATTAATCTATGTCTGTCTTATGCCAATTTCATACTGTTTGATTATTATCCTTTATAAATCACTGACTCAATAGACATGAGTTTGAGGGAACTCAGAGTTGGTGATGGACAGGGAGGCCTGGCGTGCTGCAATTTATGGGGTCACAAAGAGTCAGACACAATGGAGCGACTGAACTGAACTCAACTGAATGCTGCCTGATACTTTTAGGGAATATTAGGAATGTTAGAGAAGACATGATCTTCAATGATCTATTCCCTGAAAGGGCATTCAGGTCTTATGTTCAAATCTTTAATCCATTTTGAGTTGACTTTTGTGTATAAGATAGTGGTCAAGTTCATTCTTTTGCATGTGGTTGTCCAGTTTTCCAGCACCGTTTGAAGAGACTGTCCTTTTCCCATTGTATATTTGTGCTACTCTGGTGTAAATTAATTAACCATATATGCATAGGTTTATTGCAAGGCTCTCCTGTTTCATTAATCTATGTCTGTCTTATGCCAATTTCATACTGTTTGATTATTATCCCTTTATAATATAGTTTGAAACCAGAAAGTGTGATACCTTCAGCTTTGTTCTTCTTTCTCAGGATTGCTTTGGCTATTTGAAGTGTTTGGTGGTTCCATACAAATTTTAGAGCCAGTGGCATGTACAAAGTCAACTCTAGGGGCCAGCTGCAGGTGCCTCTGTAGTGTGCACGCATGCATGCATGCCTATGATCAATCATGTCTGACTCCTGGTGACCCCATGGACTGTAGCCTTCCAGGCTCCTCTGTCTCTGGGACTTCCCAGGAGAGGGTACTGGAGTGGGTTGCCACTTCCTTCTCCAGGGAATCTTCCCAACCCAGGGTTGGAACCCATGTCTCCTGTACTGGCAGGCAAATTCTTTACCATCTAAGCCACCAGGGAAGGCAAAGGCCCAACCTGTATGGTGGCAGGAGCTCAATGCAGATATACTTGTAGTAACAGGAGCCAAGGCAGGGTTAACAGTGAACTTTCTGGCAACAATAGGAGCCCTGGGGGTTGGTGTGCCCTCCCGTTTCTATACCGTCTCCCCCAGGTGTGTATACTACAGTGAGGCTGGTGGCAGGGCTGGGCCAGGCAGGTGTGCAGCTGGAGACGTTAACTCCAGATGAGTATCGTGGTGCAGGCCAGTGACAGAATAGAGCCTGGCCTGTGCCCACAAGCAGCCACAGGGGTTTGCTTGTGGCTGTCAGCATGCTCTCCTGCGGCTGTCCCATCTCCCTCAAGGTGTGCACTCTGCAGTCTGGTATGGGCCTCGGTTCAGTCACATGCAAGTGCCCAGCTGGAGGTGCAGCCCCAAGTACATGCACAGTGGTGGGGGTCAGCCACAGGAGTTAAAGCAGGTCAAATGCATGTACTTGCACCATCACAGGGGCCTGAGCTGGCTGCTAGTGCAGCTGGAGGTGTACTAGGCTCTGCCGATGTTGGAGGAGGACGTGCGGGAGGGGAGCAGGAAGGACTCGGCTGGCATTAGTATGTATGAATACCTATGGGGCAAAAGCCAGGGACATCTGCAGGAGGCCTGTGGCAGCTGTGTTGGCCACTGGTTCCTTCTTCAGTGGTAAATACAGCTCAGTTTCTCTTTAAAGGGTCTCAGACAGTAAAGAGGAGGAGAACTCTGTCTTGCTGGGATGTTCCCTCTTGATACTGAGCAGTGCTGGTTTTTGGCTAGGATGATGCAGGCAAAATGAAGTTGACTTTCTTGTCTTCTTGTGCAGTTATTCCCATTTTGTTGTTGTTGTTGTTCCACAGTGTTGCTGAAACTTCTTAAGTAGACTCCAGAGCTCACTCAGAGCTGTTTTTATTTATGGATATCTGGCTAATTGTTGATTTTTGTTGGAAGATGGAGTCTAGGGTCTCCTATGTCACCATTTTGGTGACATCACCTAAACCTACTTTTCTTTTTNAAAAAAAGGATGCTCTAAATCACCAGGGCATTCTATGAGCTTTCCTGGGATAACCGTCCCACTGATGTAAGTTTTATGGAACTAGAGAAAAATCCATTAACTGTGGAGAAAAAAGCTAAAAAAAAAAGTCCCTTATTATTTCTTAGGTTTTTAAATGTAATCCCATTACCTCTAAAAACAATTTTCATCAAGGTCCACAAGATGGGTTTTAGTGTCAGTAAAATATTTAATAAATGTCTAAAGTAAATGTTTCTTAAGCCTTATATATACTGGTTAATAACTATGTATTATGAAATAAACAAGGTCCTTTATAGAAAGTATTCACTATTGCTACACAAATTAAAGGCAGAAAACGAGTAACATATCTGATTGAGATACTCCATTTTATGGACTAAGTGTATACCATTATAAGTTTTATGTTGAAACCCTACGCATAGTGTGATGGTATTAAGAGGCCAATGACTGGGATTAGATGAGATTGTGAGGGTAGAGATCCTTCATGAATGTGACTAGTGCTCTTATAAGAGACCCCCCAAACTCCATAGTCATTTCCACCATGTGAAGACACAATGCAACGTTGGCAGGTCTGTAAGTAGAGTCTTCCCTAGAATCTGACCATGCTAGAACTCTGACCTTAGATTCTCGGCCTCTAGATTTTTAAGAAATAAATAGGCCACCCAGTCTTATGCTTCTTTCTTACAGCAGCCTGAACTAAGACATTATTTTATCTTCCATGTCAGAATTATGGAAATACATGTGAAACCATGTATTACTTCAGCAAGGAGATATATTATTTAAAATGTGTTTTGGAGAGTTTTTTTGTAATGATGTCACTTGATTTTGTTAATCGCTTCTAGAAATCACTTAAAATTTAATGCACAATATATCTTCCTACTATACACACTGTACATTTTCTACAATGATCTTTTATTTGAAGTGCCAGGGCTACATTTTCAGCTGGCTATATAATTCAGAGGCTTGAACTGAATTTAACAGGTTCTAAGACTAAGAAAAACCATTTCCTTTCAGTCACTGTTTAGTCCACTGATCAAAAAAATTACAGTGACAAAATATCAGGGCATTGAAATATCTTTCACATTGTTCTTTAGATTTTATTATCTGGCAAAAATGACAAGGAAGAAAAAGAAATGCTTTCTGAACACCTATTATACATGCCAGGCACTGAGCCAGGTACCTTGTCCTAAGAGCAGCTATTTTTACAAGTGAAAAATGAATGTCATTTTAGGACATGAAAAATTTAAATTTTAATATGATTTAAAACTAATTTTACATGTCTTATGAAGACTTAGTAAAACAACTGTAACTCTACCCTGGCATTTAAAATTACCAGCCAAAATGAAACGTTTTTGGTTAAGCAGATTTTAGGGAAAAAAAATCCTAAGTTTTTCTAGGTAAAAGTGCAAAAGTCACAGTATATGTACACAGTTACATAAAGATGCCTTTCAGTCAGTTTGGAAATCACTTACCCATTGCTTTTGTTTCTTCCCTTTTAGCATTCAGAAGGGAAAATTTGAATTTTGCTCGAACTTCACTTTTTGGACAGCTGACTAAAAGCAAATATAAGGACAAGTAGTCTTTACTTTCATCATCTAATCCCTTTGGGTTTACTCTCAGGCACCTAAAATAAAACAATAGGCACACATGGAGGAAGATAATAGTTTAAACATTCAAGAGAGATGCAATACTGAAATCACCTGTTAAATAATCTAAATAATACAACACATCTGTCAATATTCTCACAGTTCTTTATAATTCTCTCTACTACTAGGAACTTACTATAAATCAAATGTAAAATCTGACAAATAGCCATTTAGAAACTGTAAGGTTGAAACTATAAAGTGCTAATGATTACATCAAAAACAAATATCCGAAAAAAACAAAATCTTACCATTTCATTTTGTCACTGGGGCTAGATGAGAATGTTGAACTTTTTACACTTCACCCATTTCTTCTCGACAAAAACTGAAGTTATTAATGGTCCACATGTAGGAAAATTTTACTACTTTAACCTGGAACATTCAGAAAAGGACTTTTACGATGATGACCTTTACATTCTTGACTTGTCACATGCTGAACATCCTATGACTCATCTCCTAACACTTCTAATAACAATGCTAAAGTGCTTCATAATATTCTCAAAATAGTATACAATATCTAGCATAAAGTAAGGCATTTTTTAATAACATGTACCTGTGTATAACACCAGCTTTCTGCTATAGGACCTACAGACATATCTCCAGAGAGAGGTGGCGTTGGTTCCCGAGACATTGCCACTTTATTGCAGTCTTCTAAGATGCATGTAATATCCCACACAGGTGAGTACTTTACTACAAAGAAAAGAAGTTTCATTTAATAATCACTAAGCTTAACTGAATCAAGAGGGAAGAAGTATTTAAACAGTCATAAAACAATTACTTTCTCAAATTACATTATGAGGAAATGTGATTTCATTTAAATTAATGAAAAATAATTTTTAAGAAATAAATCATAAGCCTTTATGCCATGTAATATTTGAATCTAAATGAAATTAAGGCATACTTAAATTATCACAAATCAAAAATAAAATACTGTAACAGCAAGATCATAAACATAAAAATCACATGGAAACTTACTGATAGCAATGAATACTTGATTCACTTTCCTTCACCTTTCTATTGACATATATGTGAAAATCAAAAGGGTTAGAATGTTAGAACAGCCCTGGAAACTACAAATATCACTTACTCATCTGTCAGAGCCCAAAGCTTTCATTAACTATAAACAAAGAATGTGACCTAACAGGCAATGCTGAAAAATTATATTTCACAGAACTCTACCTCTATCTCAGACACACAGGTTCTCTGATAAGACTCTGTCCATATCAGCGTTTCCTACCAGGTAACATCTACTGTATCATAAAATTTCTTCCCAATTAGCTGTTCTTGAACTATATCCATTTGGACACACAATTAATCACATAACCTGGCCAGGGCATTAGTAACGAGATGATGCTTTCCAATTTGGAAAAGTCTATAAAAGAAAGAAGCAAAATCCAAAAGATATACATAATTATTGTACTTTCGGGGGTATGGATGGTTTCAAGATTACATTCTAGTACCAAGATTCAAGTCTGGAGAACTCTTTTTCATTTAAGAATAATTAATGAGCGAAGAAAACCATATGAGTCCTATAAGAAGAAACTACTAAAGGGAAAAAGGGAAGGATTTCATTTAAAATGCAGAATATTTGCTCTGAGTATTATGTTCCATTAAAGGAACAAGAATCAAGATGGCTCCATTCTTCTTTTCATTGTTAAATACATATAGAAAAGAGGATTAATTATTACAGAGTTCTAAGGAGAAAGGAGCTGTAGCAAAAAGATTCTACACTGTCAGGTTTTTATTCATGATTAAATTATTTCCCCTTTCAATAATGGCATCTATATTAAATACTGACTCAAATGTTATTTATGTAGGTTCCTCACATATGGAAGAGTTTCTATCGTATCACATACTTGCAGCACAATGCAACAAACTAGGGAACCAGCAAAGCAGCCAGACAAGAAAGTCAGGATGATAACACTGGGAATGTTCTATGAGGAGCACTTGTAAGTCACAACGACCATTAAAGGAGAGGTGAAGAAGAGTGAAGGTGAAGATGCTCCTTAATGAAGCAAGAAGAGAGGAGATAAATGGTTGGAGGTAGTAAGAGTGCCTCAAAGAAAAGTGAATACACGATTTAAGAGTATTGTACACTGTCACTTTAACAATTATTCACTTCTACATAAAAATTAGGTACTTCTCTTAATGAAGTACCTCCAGTTGTTGTCTTCAATTACTTTTATAAACTACAACTGGTTATTTACGTTTGAAAACAGAACAGCAGACTGACAGTCACAACAGGGAGCTGAGATCACTAATAAGAGTAGTTGTTTTAAAGATGTTGGTTCCCTTTCCACATTTAAACAGTTTTATTGTGGAATAATTTACATACCACAAATTCACTCATTTTAAATGTATAGATCAATGATTTTTAGTGAGTTTAGTTACATAATTGTCCATTCATATGAGAACTTCCAGTATCCCCAAAAGTCCTTCCCACCTCCAAATTTAGGGAACCACTAATGCATTCCCCATAGTTATATGTTATCTAGAAATTCCATTGAAATAGAATTGTACAACATGTAGTTTTATGTCTGGCTTCTGCTTTTTTCCCTGAATATGTATCATGGTTTCCTGTTTCTTTGCACATCTCATAATACTTGGCTGAAAGCTGGATTGCAGCAACTCTGCATTATGATTTATTTTCCTATGCCTAGCTGTTTTCTTCTTAGTAACTTGCTAGGACTTCACGGCAGTATCTACCTCTATCATATTGTGTAGTTGCTGCTGATACCTGTTTGGCTTTTCATTTTTTTTTTTTTCTTCTTCTTTTTCGGCCTGGTTTGCAAAGCTGCAGGCTCTGCCCTTTCTTTCAAACCAGGTTTGCTACTTTTAGATGACAAAGGCATGGTCTTCCCACCCTCTCCTAGCCCCAGATCAAGTCCACCTCATTCAGCAACAAAGCTCTGACTTTCCTGGTTAGCCTCATTCTAGTAAAACTACCACTGTCATCTACTGGGCTGAAGGTAGAAACAGGAGCAGAAATATGAGTTGGGTATTTCTAAGAAAATTCACAGGTAATAAATGTACCAAAAGGGCAATGATTATTGACTTACCCATGTGAAAAGAGCCCGATCCTAGTTAATACTTTTGCCAGTGATTCTGAAGCAAGCTAATAAGCCACCATGACCAGTCTTGAAATCAATAAACCAACAAAAGTATTTGCAATGCATAGAGCACAACAAGGGGGTAATTTCCCTAATATTTAATGATTTCCTAAAAATTAGAAAGAAAAAAGTAAAGAATACAAATTAATTCACAGAAAAAGAACCTCACTCATAATTATAGTAGTATAAATTAAAACTAAATTAAGAACCCATGTTTTAACCTAGCATTATTGCAATAATGCAAAAAAAAAAAAAGGTAAGAGTTTAAAGATAGGCACTCTCATACATTTCTTGTGGGAATATATGTAACATTTTAATAACTTCCCTTCTCATTTTTTAATGGTAAAATTTCTGGCAAAAAGGAAAGGAAATGATGCTAAGAAGAAGCTACTAATTTTAAAAGTATAAAAATGCCTATGTGTTATTTGATGCCCATGAGAACCAATTAGATGGTTGTCGACTAAGAATTATTTCAAAAAAATTCAGGAAAAATGAAGAAGCAATTTGCAGGAGAATAGCTAAAAGCGGAGTGTGGGGGAGAGGGAGAGTCGAATTTATAATCTGTAATTCATTTGTAATCAGTAGAGTATAAAAAAAAAAAACCCATACCATTTTTCACTACAGTATAGTCCAAGATTCTCTTAAACTATCAATTCGGACAGCCAGGAAAACTACAGAGAAGCATATAAACGTTACTGGCAAGTCTTTTCTAGGACAATTGTATA
The DNA here is from genome assembly GCA_006408695.1 of Aepyceros melampus. NCBI lineage: Eukaryota > Metazoa > Chordata > Mammalia > Artiodactyla > Bovidae > Aepyceros > Aepyceros melampus. The sequence continues at coordinate 79,961 of SJXQ01009545.1, read as the reverse complement.
GCTAGTATCACGGGGAAATTTGTTTTGGTCAGATTCATCCTAGAAATTTATCTTGGGACAAGTATTAACAACTATGGGAAAAGATAAGAATATGCCTTAAAGCACCTCACTTTAACTAGCATATATAGGCACACCTCAAGATATTAAGGATTCAGTTCCACACCACCACAATAAAGCACTTATCACAAAGCAAGTCTCATGAAATTAGTCTCTTCTATAACTATGGAGACTAAATTAGCCACTATTAGAGAATAAAGTACTTTAGTTTATTTAGATTACTTTTAGAAACTCTCAAGAGAGTCATTTTCAACAACTGTGTAGTATTCTAGGTGTGTTAGCTATCAAGCTTCCAGACTAATGGAATTAGTTGTTGAACTTGGAAGTACTACAAAGATGAATAACATGTAGTCCTTGTTTTGGAGAAGACTATACTACAGTAGGAGAGATAGGTACATGTGTGATTACTTTCAATATGGTAATTATCTTATGATAGAGGAAGGTACAGAGTTAATAATGGAGCACCTTCAGGACAGGAGGATGTGGTCCCTGGCTGGGTTCTAAAGGAAGCAAACAAATTATAGAAGACCACAACTACAGCAGAGATTTTAATAGCAAGAGTTCTATACTAAGACTGATGTGAATCACTGCTTTGTCATGAATTCTGTAATCTTACAGATACTGGTTCTTTCTTTTACCTATTAAAAGATTACAGTACCTCATTTCCCAATGGTTGGTGAGTGGATAACATGAAAGTTTATATATACATATATAAGTATATAAAGTACTTACACTTAGCATAACGTGATTACTAGAACAGACACATAGCAAGGAAAACTTCACAGGTGACAGCTGAAGATAATTTAGGCAGTGGTGGTTAAGACTGGTAATAACCAAGATAATCCATGTATACAAAAAGTACTTAGAGGCTATCATGGGGTCTTCTACCTCTGAGTATAATGAAATAGCTGCCATGAGAACTAAGTTATACTGTGTAGCAGAAAAACCTGGATAAAAATAAAGTAACTACCTATTTAGAGACATTTTAAGAGCTACTCAAGCAATCACTACAGAGGGTCCCAAGATTCCAGAGAAGAGGGAATAATCTGAAGCCAAGCTGACAAGTCTACAGATACTTTTTTCCCAAGAATATTTGCTGAGTCTAGCCACAATGTATAGTAAGAATCCAGGCTTTGCCTCAGATTCAGAACCATAGATATAGAGGAACTACATATGGAAGGCTGACTATAAAGTTACATGAGAATTTTCAATTGCTTAGGAGGTTGGTGTCCCTAATCTCTATTTTGTTCAGGAGTCAACTGTATTTGTTGTTTAGAGAAGACTTCAATATAGGCATCCCTCATATATATTGAGGGTTCTAGACCACTGCAATAAAGTGAATAACACAAGTGAGTGACAGGAACTTTTTTCTTTCCCAGTGCATCTAAGTTATGTTTATACTATACTGCAGCTTACTAAGTGTGCAGTAGTATTCTGTTAAAAAAAAAAAGCCCATACATTAATTAAAAATATTTTCTTGCTAGAAATGCTAACCATAGTCTGTCAAAACCAGGTGCCATGAACCTTCAATTTGTAAAAACAACAAAAACAAAAAACCCCACATTATGTGTGCATCACAATAAAGCAAAATGCAATAAAAGTTGTGCATGTGTAAGTGTATAAAAAGATCTAGGTTAAAAAGAAAGAGAAAATACATAACTTACACCAGGTACAGCTATGTTAGGATCAGATAAGAGACTTTAAAGCAAGAAGCATTAGGAGACATAAAGAGGAAAATAAAATGTGAAAGAAGGACAATCATAAAAACTGTATGCAGTATGATTGATTCAAAAATAATTACAATGGGAGACTTTAATTCGCTTCTGAAAGAACAATTTTAATGACATATATACATATGTAAACATACATATATGTATTCATATATACATATATTTATACGTATATATGAAAGGTGGAAGGGACAGGAAAAGGCAAGAGGCAAGGAGCAAGACGTAACACCCAACAGCAAAAGAATGAAATTTACTTTCAATAGCACAGGAAACATTTACCAGAACTGACTATATTACTGTAGGATAAATAAAGTCTTGCAAATACTGGTCACTGAAATCATTCAGAGTATAAACCTTAATTGCAGTGAGATTAAGTTAAAAATCAATAAGGCAAAGATAACTAGAAAATACCTACATCTCCAAAAATTAAAGAAACTTTTTAAAATTTATGGGTGAAGAAAGAAATAACAATGAGAATTAGAAAACGGTTTGAACTGAATATTAAAGATAAGAAATGTCTTTTTCTTTTTAAATACGTAGCTATAAATACTCAGGAAATTTATACCTTTTGTGCACATATCAGAAAAGGCAGGCTGAAAATCAATGACTTAAGCTTCTATTTAAAAAAGCTACAAAAAAGTAAGTAAAACCCCAAAGAATGTAGAAGGAATAACAGAGGTATGAACAGGAACAAGTGACTTGGGAAAAAATGTACAAGAGAAAAAAATACAAAGCCAAAGTTGGCTCTTAGAAAAAAATAGTAACACTGACAGCTTTAGTTAGAATAACCATCAGAAGAGAGTGAACAAATTTACAACACTAAAAATAATGCTCTAAAAGACAATGCAGATATTATGAAAATGTTACACCAACTTAACTACCAACTTAGTTGATAATTTAAATAAAGTGAGAAAATCACCTGAAGAACATCACTTTCTAAAAGTGACATACAGTGTGAAAGAAAAAATCAGAAATAGTCCTATTTTTACTTAGTGGCTACTTTGGAAAACTGCAATATCTACTAAAGCTAAATAACTAAATACCTTGAAACCCATCAATTCCCCTCCTAGGTACACCGCCAAAAGCATACACTCACATGTTCTTCAAAATATGCATACAAGACAGTTTATAGATTGGCCCTAGGTATAAATACAGACAAAGCAAAAACGCGCATGCGGCCACCAAAAGCCAAAAACCACCCAAACGTTCTTAAGTAACAGAATGGATGAACCGTGGTACATTCATACAGTGAAATGTACAGCAATGAGAATGATCTATTACAACATGCAGCCTGAATGAATCTCATGAATCTCCTCAAGTTAAGCTAAAAAAGTCAGACATGCTGTATAAATCCATTCTAAGCTTTAAACAGGCAAAACTAACTTTAAGATTTAAGAAGTCAGAAGAGCAGAGGTATAAATGATAAGGATTTGAGGAATTATGGATGATATCAAGGTCTGTAGTTTAGAAAACAGGTAAGTCAATGATAAAGGGGATCATTTAAGTCACAATAAGAAGTTGGGTTTTGGGAAAACTTAAAAGAGTTCGGGAGTGGGGAAGGAAGTGGAATTATGAACATAGTCAAGAAGACCAGAAGAATATACATTTTTATTATACCTTTACAGAAGTATACACACAGAAAAATGAATACAATTAGTTGAGTGTTTAATTATTAGCTCCCTATGAGCCTAATCATGTAAAGATCCTACTATTACTCCAGTAGGTGCTTACTAAGAGGGAATAGCTCATGGATCAGAGGAAGTTTTCTCTGCAAATGCATTTTCAGTATTATACAGAGAATCATTGTGAAAATTTATTTCATAATAATCACTTCATAGCCAACTTTGTAGAAAGGGCTATCTAAAATGCTTAACTTTTTCCTGAATAGAAGCAATCTAATAATATAAAGAATAAATATTTTGTAAAGGCTTTCTCTTGATATATGCCAGGCTTAAGTATTTGTCTAATTTGACTCCTAAAATAACTCTATGAAGAGGGTAATCACTGCTTCTGCCAATGTTACGGGCGAGTAAAATAGAGTACAAAAAGGTTTACGTAATTTGCCCAGGATTATAATGCTAAAATTTGGCAATGCCTGCCTGGCTGCCTGGATTCAGGCCTAAGCTTATATTAAATTCTTAAAAACAATCTTTCCAGAATGTTACTAACAGAAAAAACACACACACACACAACCAAAGAAATGAAAAGACAAAGCAAAGGTGATTCATACTTTCCTCCAAACTCATAAGATAGATAAATGGCCTTAACAACTTTCTAATTTCTAGACATCTGGATCACATATTATAGTCAAAATGGAACCCTGAAAACAGTGCACAGTTCAAGGCAGTGAAGTGAGCACACTTACCTGTCTCTTTTATTTCCCAACATTCCAATGAGATGAAAACATATTTTTACAAAACAATGAAGTCATGACAGGACTGGAAAATAAGGATGATATTGGTATATCAGAAATTTTGAGAAGTTCAAGGCAGATAACAGGGACAAATTAGCAGAAAAATCAATTAGATAGGAAAAGATTAGCAGGGAAACTAAAGGAGAAAAATCACAACAGACATTTGGGAAACAGTCCAAAAATGTAAAACAAAATAACCATGATAGAAATAGAGACAATTTAAGAGACAGAATGGTACACTTAAATAAAACAATAAGCGTCTTTGAAAAAATGGTCAGAAAACAATAATTCTTGTTAATTAAAAATGTAAATGATAAATTCAACAGGCAAGATAAACAATAAAATGTTACAATTGACGGAAAGTACTCTTGAATAGACAAACTAAAAACGCAAAGAATATAGGAAATAAGTTAGGAAGCTGGAGATCAGGTAGAAGAATCCAATATTCCAACAGGAGACCCAACAGGTGCTCCTCAAGGGGATAAAAACAGAAATAGGGCTTCCCTGGTGGTCCAGTGGTTAAGAATCCATCTGTCAAAGCAGGGGAATTAGGTTTGATCCCTGGTCTGAGAGGATCCACATGATGCATGGCAAAAGCCTGTGTGCCATAACTACTACGCCTGTGCTCTAGGGCCTGCAAACTACAACCACTGAGCGCATGTGCCTAGAGCCTGTGCTCTGGAACCAGAGAAGCCACTGCAATGAAGTGTAGCCCTCACTTGCAAGCTGAATAAAACACATTTTCAGACAGCAAATACTTGAAGTTTGCCATTCTATTTTGAAAATTACTCAATGAACTCCAAACATTTTTGTATGACATGACTTGATGAGTAAAAACAAACCATATGCTCTCAGCACACATGTCTATTTATAAATAACATAGTATTATACTAACATTTATGTACAAAGCATATAGAATTAAAACTAATCAGATAAAATAAAATGATTTAATTATTAATGTATTCAGAAGACACCCCCTAAAATGATCTTGCGACATCCCTTTATGTGGATGCTTCTTTTGAAGACCACAGTGCTAACCAAATGAAAAAGGAATCTAAAGGAAAAAATCATGGGACTGAAAAGACAATAGAATTGAATAGGCCTTGGAAGAAAAAGAAACTGAAAAGAACAAAAACAAAACTAGGAGAATCCACTAGAATTTGATATTTAGAAAGTTTTCCATTGTACATAGGATTTCATTTCATTCTGTGAGGCCACTCAACTTTGTTCTATAGTAAATATTTATATTATCACATTATAAATATCTGGGTTTTAAAGTTTTAGAACTGGCCTATAAATAAAGTAAGAGAAATTACAGTCATAGAAAAAAATGCAATCACCTTGAAGATGTAAAATTAACAATCAATAATAATTGAGACTGAAGAGAAGAAGGTTGGCAACACTGCCTAGAAGCAGGTACACCCTAAAAGCAGGTACACCCTAAAAGCAGGTACAATTAAGTGGGACGTAAAACTGGGAGTGGGAAGGTAGCTTCCTATTCTTTTTACTCTTAATGTAAAATGAACCTCAATATAATCATGACATTTACTTTTAAGAAGTATTATAAGCAGCAGGGGGGGGCATTTAACATGATATGCCCATTTAGAAAACTGAAATTGGCTTGCCATAGTCAGTTTAGTTCAGTTGCTCAGTCGTGTCCGACTCTTTGTGACCCCATGGACTGCAGCACGCCAGGCCTCCCTGTCCATCACCAGCTCCTAGAGTTTACTCAAACTCATGTCCATTTAGTAGGTGATGCCATCCAACCATCTCACATTCCCGTCTCCTCCTGCCTTCAATCTTTACCAGCATCAGGGTCTTTACAAATGAGTCAGCTCTTCACATCAGGTGGCCAAACTATTGGAGTTTCAGCTTCAGCACCAGTCCTTCAAATGAATATTCAGGACTGATTATCTTTAGGATAGACTGGCTGGATCTCCCTGCAGTCCAAGAGACTCTCAAGAATCTTCTCCAACACCACAGTTCAAAAGCACCAATTCTTAAGTGCTCAGCTTTCTTTATGGTCCAACTCTCAAATCCATACATGATTACTGGAAAAAACAGCCCTGACTAGACGGACCTTTGTTGACAAACTAACGTCTCTGCTTTTTAATATGCTGTGTAGGTTGGTCGTAACCTTTTTTCCAAGGAGTAAGTGTCTTTTAATTTCATGGATGCAGTCACCATCTGTAGTGATTCTGGAGCCCCAAAAATTAAGTCTACCACTTAATCTTCCCAATCTATTTGCCATGAAGTGATGGGACTGGGTGCCTTGATCTTAGTTTTTTGAATGTTGAGCTTTAAGCCAACTTTTTCACTCTCTTCTTTCACTTTCATCAAGAGGCTCTTTGGCTCTTCTTCACTTTCTGCCATAAGGGTGGTGTCATCTGCATATCTGAGGTTATTGATATTTCTCCTGGCAATCTTCATTCCAGTCTGTGCTTCTTCCAGCCTGGCATTTCACATGATGGACTCTGCATATAAGTTGAATAAGCAGGGTGACAATATACAGCCTTGACGTATTCCTTTCCCTATTTGGAACCAGATTGTTGTTCCATGTCCAATTCTAACTGTCCATGAAGTGATGGGACTGGGTGCCTTGATCTTAGTTTTTTGAATGTTGAGCTTTAAGCCAACTTTTTCACTCTCTTCTTTCACTTTCATCAAGAGGCTCTTTGGCTCTTCTTCACTTTCTGCCATAAGGGTGGTGTCATCTGCATATCTGAGGTTATTGATATTTCTCCTGGCAATCTTCATTCCAGTCTGTGCTTCTTCCAGCCTGGCATTTCACATGATGGACTCTGCATATAAGTTGAATAAGCAGGGTGACAATATACAGCCTTGACGTATTCCTTTCCCTATTTGGAACCAGATTGTTGTTCCATGTCCAATTCTAACTGTTGCTTCTTGACCTGCATACAGATTTTTCAGGAGGCAGGTAAGGTGGTCTAGTATTCCCATCTCTTTCAGAATTTTCCATAGTTTATTGTGAGCCACACAAAGGCTTTGGCATAGTCATTAAGGCAGAAATAGATGTTTTTCTGGAATGCTGTGCTTTTTCCATGATCCAGCAGATGTTGGTAATTTGATTTCTGGTTCCTCTGCCTTTTCTAAACCAAGCTTGAACATCTGGAAGTTCACGGTTCACGTACTGCTGAAGCCTAGCTTGGAGAATTTTGAGCATTACTTTACTAGCATGTGAGATGAGTGCAACTGTGTGGTAGTTTGAGCATTCTTTGGCACTGCCTTTCTGTGGGAGTGGGATGAAAACTGACCTTTTCCAGTCCTGTGGCCACTGCTGAGTTTTCCAAATTTGCTGACATATTGAGTGCAGCACTTTCACAGCATTATCTTTCAGATTTGAAATAGCTCAGGTGGAATTCCATCACCTCCACTAGCTTTGCTCGTAGTGATGCTTCCTAAAGGCCCATTTGACTTCACATTCCAGGATGTCTGGCTCTAGGTGAGAGATCACACCATCGTGATTATCTGAGTCGTGAAGATCTTTTTTGTACAGGTCTTCCGTGTGTTCCTGCCACTTCTTCATAACATCTTCTGCCTCTGTTATGTCCATACCATTTCTGTCCTTTTTTGAGCTCATCTTTGCACGAAATGTTCCCTTGGTATCTCTAATTTTCTTGAAGAGATCTCCAGTCTTTCCCATTCTATTGTTTTCCTCTATTTCTTTCCAGTGATAACTGAGGAAGGCTTTCTTATCTCTCCTTGCTATTATTTAGAACTTTGCATTCAAATGGGTATATCTTTCCTTTCTTCTTTGCTTCTGGCTTTTCTTCTTTTCACAGCAATTTGTAAGGCCTCCTCAGACAGCCATTTTGCTTTTTTGCATTTCTTTTTCTTAATGGACGGCCTTGATCACTGTCTCCTGTACAGTGTCACGAATCTCCATCCATATTTCATCAGGCACTCTATCAGATCTAGGCCCTTAAATCTATTTCTCACTTCCACTGTATAATCATAAGGGATTTGATTTAGTCATACCTGAATGGTCTACTGGTGTTGCCCACTTTCTTCAATTTAAGTCTGAGTTTGGCAATCAGGAGTTCATGAGCTGAGCCACAGGCAGCTCCCAGTCTTGTCTTTGTTGACTGTATAGAGCTTCTCCATCTTTGGCTGCAAAGAATATAATCAATCTGATTTCGGTGTTGACCATCTGGTGATGTCCATGTGTAGAGTCTTCTCTTGTGTTTGCTATGACCAGTGCATTTTCTTGGCAAAACTCTATTAGTCTTTGGCCTGCTTCATTCCGCATTCCAAGGCCAAATTTGCCTGTTACTCCAGGTGTTTCTTGACTTCCTACTTTTGCATTCCAGTCCCCTATAATGAAAAGGACATCTTTTTTGGGTGTTAGTTCTAAAAGGTTTGTAGGTCTTCATAGAACCGTTCAACTTCAGCTTCTTCAGCATTACTGGTTTGGGCATAGACTTGGATTACCATGATACTGAATGGTTTGCCTTTGAAACGAACAGAGATCATTCTGTCATTTTTGAGACTGCATCCAAGTACTGCATTTCAGACTCTTTTGTTGACTATGATGGCTACTCCATTTCTTCTAAGGGATTCATGCCCACAGTAGTAGATATAACGGTCATCTGAGTTAAATTAACCCATTCCAGTCCATTTTAGTTTGCTTTTATTCCTAGAATGACAACACTGACTCTTGCCATTTCCTGTTTGACCACTTCCAATTTGCCTTGATTCACGGACTTAATATTAAAGGTTCCTGTGCGATACTGCTCTTTACAGCATCAGACCTTGCTTCCATTACTAGTCATATCCAAAACTGGGTGTTGTTTTTGCTTTGGCTCCATCTCTTCATTCTTTCTGGAATTATCTCTCCACTGATCTCCAGTAGCATATTGGGCACTTAGTGACCTGGGAGTTCATCTTTCACTGTCCTATCTTTTTGCCTTTTCATACTGTTCATGGTGTTCTCAAGGGAAGAATACTGAAGTGGTTTGCCATTCCCTTCTCCATTGGACCACATTTTGTCATAGTCAGCTCACATTAAATATACTTACCAAAAAATATATATATATAAGGTGGCTCAGACGGTAAAGCGTCTGTCTGCAATGTAGGAGACGTGGGTTCAATCCCTGGGTTGGGAAGATCCCCTGGAGATGGAAATGGCAATCTACTCTAGTACTATTGCCTAGAAAATCCCATGGACAGAGGAGCCTGGTAGGCTACTGTCCACGGGGTTGCAAAGAGTTGGACACGACTTAGCAACTTCACTTTCACCACCTCTATCACACACACCCCTTCATTTATTGTCTTTTATGACTGAGATTTATGTGGACAGTTTTGTTTTTACCTAAACTATGATCTCCATGAAGGTGTTTCTCTTCATTTCTGTAGTGCAAGGCTAGAGTCTATTTTTTATTTATTTATTTATTTTTTTGAGTCTATTTTTTAAAAAGAAGGGAGGGACTAATCCAATGGTCTGAGGAATTAACGAATAGATAATTCAAACCTAGATGCAAAAAGAGAATAGCCATCTTATAACTCTAATTCACTTAAACCAGTTTATTTCAAGTTTACTAAAGTTCAGTAAAGTGTATATAACAGAGAGAAAGGCTTCTCTTTGAAACAGAAGGAGAAGGCAATGGCACCCCGCTCCAGTACTCTTGCCTGGAAAATCCCATGGATGGAGGAGCCTGGTAGGCTCTAGTCCATGGGGTTGCACAGAGTTGGACATGACTGAGGGACTTCACTTTTCACTTTCATGTACTGGAGAAGGAAATGGCACTCCACTCCAGTGTTCTTGCCTAGAGAATCCCAGGGATGGGGGAGCCTGGTGGGCTGCCATCTATGGGATCACACAGAGTCGGACACGACTGAAGTGACTTAGTAGCAGCAGCTTGAAAGAGAAACAGCTGTGACTCTCAGGAGAGTGATTAGATTCAGTGGCATCACACCTAGACACAGGTACTGGTAAAAGTCTTTGGGGCACCAGAACAGGGAGTGATAAAGGATACCGCAATAGAAATATTCTGAAACCTCAACAGAAAAAAAAAAAAGAAAGAAAAAGCTGGCCAAGGGTGGAAAAAACTGGCCCTCCTGATTATATAAACTCCTATATAAGAGGAAGAGTAAAGAGCTGGGGAGAGCAGGAGGAGGGTTTTGGCATCCAGGCGTTATAGCTAATGATGATGAAATTACACAGGGCCTTACTCCCCGCCTTTCCCTGCCACAGGGGTTGAGCAAATACTTCCTTTTACTTTGTAGTCTACTTTGTTGTTGTTGTGTTAGTTGTTTACTCATGTCTGATTCTTTGTGACCCCATGGACTGCAGCCTGTCAGGCTCTAGCTATGGAGTTTTCCAGGCAAGAACACTGGAGTGGGCAGCCATTTCTTTCTCCAGGGGATCTTCTCGACCCAAGGATCAAACCCCAGGTTTCCTGCATGCAGGCAGATTCTTTACCATCTGAACTACCAGGAAAGCCCCATAGTCTACTTTACCTGGGCCTTTAAATTTTTCCTATTTTGGCTATTAACAGAGGCCTAAGCAAACTAAGTGTTTACAGTCTGAACTCTCTACCCAAAATAAAAGGTGACTTTTCTTTAGAATTTGGTAATTTGAAGTTTCTGTAAATCAAAAGCAGACTATCTGCAACTTGATATGGTCCAAATAAGTAGTTCCAGCCTCTTACATAATTACAAATGGTAGACTCACAGCTTTATATTTCTCTAGGGCAGTGATTCTCAAATTTAATTGTGCATGAAAATCACCTGAAAGGCTTGTTAAAAGCAGAATATTGAGCCCCAATCCCAGGGTTAATGATTTAGTGGGTCTGGGTCAGGCCCCAGAACTTACGTTTCTAACAAGTCTCAGGTGCTGCTGATGGTGCTGATCTAGGAATTTCACACTGAGGACCACATTTCTAGCATGAGGATTAGACCAGAAAGCTATTAATACCAATAATACATTCATCTCATCAACACTGTTGCAGCTATCCATTTGTCCTCCACTTATGACTCAAGCCTTCACAGACTTCAGTCTACCGGCATACTCAATATTCTACTTAGGTATTATCCTGAGAGACTAGGCTAGTTTTCAACTTCTTTGTCCCAGGGTTTTATTCCAGTGTTATGGCACCTCTTTTGAAATCTATAACATCCTCTAACATCAATAGTAAGGAAGAAATTTTAATTATACATATACGGAAACTTAAATCAGAACAGACAAAATAGACTTTTTAAGACCAACTCTTTCTCTATTTGATAAATCCTAAAAGTCATTAATACTTGCTGGGGAAGGTTTGTACACAAGCAGGAATTTAAAACCTCTGTTTACTGTTGCCTTTCAACACCAAGGCCCTCCTTAAAGTAAACAAACAAAAAAAACCAGAGAGGAACCCCTGTGTGCAAACACTGTAATCCCACAAAAATCACTACATTTCTGTTGATTTAGCATTTTTTTAAAAAAGGATTAAAAGTAAAAATCATTTACCATTTCTCGACATAGACACACTATAGCTTATCTTAATAAAGGTAAAAATGGAAAAAAGCCCTGGAGTCTGTGTTGAGAGATCTGGATTCTACCCCTAGTCCCTTTTAGCTTCAGATCACACATGCTCTTGCACAGCACTGAGCTTTGGGCTAAACAAAGCATTCAGGGCAAGAATCACTAAATCTGATCCAGTTTTAAAACAAGCTTATACAGGAACACTCATAGACTGTAGACTAAGAGGTACTTGGTATCACTACATGATCTCCTCACAGGGCAATCAGTGACCTTGGAGAAAAAATAAACTGCCAATCACTTCAAAACCTGACTGCTTTTCCTGTAGCATTACATATTAAGGACACTTTGGATCTCTGGCAATCATTTAAAAAAGATCATCATTTAAAAACAACTAGATATGTATGTTATGCTAGTTGCTACAAGCTCATTTGTTTTATTACTTATGTAGATAACTTAGATACAAGGCACAATAAGAAAATTAGAAGCCTAAATAGATCTGTATTAACAGCCATATTCCCTTGAAAAAATATGAAGCACAATTTCACTTTTTAAAAGGATGCTATTTCCAGAAATGTTATAAAGACAGTATTGGGATTTTAAAAAATCAGCCTTATTTAAATGCTTAGCATGGCACTTTATAACTATGTTCATTAAGCTTCATGAAGTAAGACTTTAAATTATAGTGATATATAAACTGTGGTGAACCAAAAAAGGGCAAAACTAGCAGCCAGGAGATGACTCAGTATGGCAAGCTGTAAGACCACTACCCTATTATTTTTTTGTTTTTACTCATTCATTTGATCCTTTATAGTCTATTTCTCTCAGCCCCTCCCCAATCACTGACTTGTGCTCTACACTGAGCTAAGGTCTGTGGAAACAAGGAAGGAAGACATAATATGAACTAAATCTCCCAAGTCCCTTCAGGTAAAACCTTTATCAGGGCTCTAATTCATAAATTGTAACAAAACTTTATTCTCAAACTGAGAGAAGCTATCTCAATGAACAAACAATAGATAATTTAACCATATCTCTTCTTTAAGCACTAACAGTGTTTTAATCTGTCCACCTTAATTGCCACTTCTGTAAAACATTTACTAACCAAACACTTAAGTTTACTCCCATACCATTTTCTTCAGCAAAATGAATAATTCCTTAGCTACTACCCAAGCACTTTCATAACCAATGCATCACATACAGAATTAATCAAATGTAGTTATTAGTATAGTAATCCATAAGATTTTACTTCATAGTTTAGAATTTTACTCTTACACATATATTATCTCATTTGGTCCTTTAAACAACTAAATGAAGTAGCTACTTCTACAGAGAAACTGAAAAACAGAAGCAATATGATCTAAGGTCACAGAGTTAAAAAAAAGACAACAACAAACAAAACCCAAAAAAGTTAACTCAGAAATTGAATCCAGGAGTCTTAATTGGAAATCCTATGGTTTTTCAATTCATCAAACAGGGAGAACTCCTTGAGATGATTCTATTTGCAACTTTACATAACTACTGCCTATTGTCTAAGATGGCATATACTAAGCAAAGACATACTGACTATATTTGAAGTCAACTACTGGAACAGTATTACATATTTACTAGACAGCACATAATTTTTGCCTCCTAAAAATCAAAGTACCAGGTAGCATTTAGTATTATAGAATGATCCACAGAACACCATCAGGGTTAAGAATCTGGTTTCTGATTTTAGACTTGGGTAAAAATCCTGCAGCTGAGTAAGTTCTCTGGGTCTCAATTTTCTTGTTTGTAAATTGGGAATAATAAATGGTAATATCTCAAATGACTGCTATATTGAACGAGACTGTATAGACAACACCTAATATAGTGCCTGGTACACAGAAAGCACTAAATAAATTGGTTCAATGTATATAAGTACTAACGTAAAATTCAAAAAAAGAACTAGTTTACAAAACAGTAATAATCTCATGAACTATGAAGACAGTTAAATTTGCCTGAATGTTTTTGAGGTTCTGTTTTTGCTTTTTAACCTTTATCTTTTGGCTCTTCAGCAGCTATTACTGAGCTGTGAATGCTGCTACTCTCACAGTGCTTATCTCTAATAGCTTCCACCTCCCTTGTAATGCAAGTAACATGGAGGTGTAGCTGTACAAAAATAAACTGATGCCCAAAGTGTCTCTTAAAAATTGCATAATCTTCAAGAGAACTTTCTGGAGAAATGGAAATGATCCTATATCTTGATTGGGCTGTTGTTACATAGGTGAATATACCTGTCAAAACTCATCAAAATGGACACACATGAAAAGATCTGTATATGACATAATGCAAATTAAAAAAAAAAAACTTTTTTAGGTTTTATAACTCTTGAACAAGTTACTTTCTCATTCTGGCCCTTACCTTTCTCATCCTCAGAAAGGGAATAATTTCTCACTCAGAAAGAATATAATGAGTGTTAAGAGATAAGGTCCATAAAATACTTAACAGTAGTTTCTGCACAGTTAGTTGCCAATTCTGGATCCACTTACATTAACCCTAGGCATTGTTCAGATTTATCTGAGTCCTAAAACATTCATCCATAATAAAAGCTGTATTTCCTCCCTTCCCTCTCCCTTTTCCTACTCTTCTCATCTCTTTTATTTTAGGAAAATATGAATAAACATTTGATTAAAGCTTTAGCCTCCATAAGGTATTATTTTTAAAAAATCATAAGTCATTTTTCTTCAAAGTTCTCCTTCTCCTCATTTAATTACAGTATAAAACATGGCAATTGCCTGGTGAACCAGTGCTTAAGACTTGTGCTTTCACTGCTGATGGCCAGAGTTCAATTCCTAGTGGGAGAACTAAAATTCTGTAAACCAAGTGGCATGGCCAAAATCAAAACATAGTAGTTTACTTTTATTAGTTTTCAAGTCACTTTTTAAAAAGTGTCTAAGGAGATCAGTCCTGGGTGTTCTTTGGAAGGAATGATGCTAAAGCTGAAACTCCAGTACTTTGGCTGCCTCATGCTAAGAGCTGACTCATTGGAAAAGACTCTGATGCTGGGAGGGCTGGGGGCAGGAGGAAGAGGGGATGACAGAGGATGAGATGGCTGGATGGCATCACCAACTCGATGGACGTGAGTCTGAGTGAACTCCAGGAGTTGGTGATGGACAGGGAGGCCTGGCGTGCTGCGATTCATGGGGTCGCAAAGAGTCGGACACGACTGAGCGACTGAACTGAACTGAAGCAATGTTCTTTGTTCTAGAATTGGGGTTGCAAAGAGTCGGACACGACTGAGCAACTGAACTGGAACAATTTCACGTTCATCTAGCATTTACTGAGCAAACATTCATTAGGAACCTAAATCAGCCAGGCACTGAAGAAACATAGATAAGGTCAGAGAGCCAAATACCTAGCTAAAGCAGATGAAGTAGAACAGCTAATAAAAAAGTCTTACCAAATAACAAAATATTCAAACTAGAAATTCAGCTCCTCAGTTGTACTAGACTCATTTTCAGTGCTCAGTAGATGCAAGTGACCAAAGGCTACCAATAATGGAATGTGGGGATCAGAGAACCTTTCCACCATCACACAAAGCTCTACTGAAAAATGCTGCCTACCCATTCTATTCCAGGACCGCTCAATCACAATTTCAGCTTATACAACCTACAATTTTCCACTGATACCACTTGCTGCCATCATTCTAATTTCATGAATCTTGCAAGCTGCATGAACATGGAACAACAACAGGCTGGCGCCCAAAGAGATGAAGGCAGAGGCATCAAATCTCTTACCATCACCTGAGACCAAGAGGAGTTAATTGCTCCTTATCATTAGAAGTCCCAGCCCACTTCTAATCATGGAGAGCCCCACCCTGACACTGTCACTGGTTATAAAGTATCTGAGATGGGTTAGGGAAAGAGAGAAGTTCTTAAAATTTTACCACCTGTTAAGACAGACCTCACTATTACACATGTCTCTTAACTATCACTAGACCACACCATGGCAGCAGCTAAAAATAAAAATTCTACCAAACTACTAAGGCTTATTTTAAAGCAGTTGTTAACAACAATATTTCATTAAAAATAGACATTACAAATGTTAAGTCAGACAAGATGCTGGGACAGAAGACATAAACTAGTACTAACCTAGACAAAATTAGGAAAAAACCATCATCCTTGAGATAGATATGAGGAACTACAACCCTTTTGGGAACTCAAATTATAAAATCTAGGGGAAAGAAATTGTCTGTATCTTTATAGCTTTCATATTTATAATCATTAAAATGGCTTAATCCTCCTTAAAGGAAAACATTTCATATAGCTGCTTAGTTTACAGAGGGAAAAAAAGATGAAAAAAAAAAAAAAAAAGGGGGGGGGGGGCAGACAAAGAGAAAGAAGTTGAAAGAGAAAGAAATGAAGCTGATCATGAAGAACAATGTGTTGAGACCCTGGGTTTTAATTCAGTGTTTTTGAAGTGACTTAACACATGGTCAACCTACACTTTATAAAAGGAGGCTATTGCTATCTACCTACCAGCCCTGATCTTTCAAGGAAAAGCTTTGCAAAATAGATGTTCTTATACCTTAAGAGAACATTTTAACTACATGAATGCCATCTCAGCTCTTCTGATGATAAGCTAATAACTTCAAGATTCTTATGACTAGCACATCAGTAGCTACTCAAGAATATGTATAGCACCAATATCAATCAAAGAGCTGCACTACCCAGAACGGTACTTTGTAGCAGTTAAGAAATAAGATCAGATATTAAAATACTAGCTCTACAAACACATAAGACAATATTAAAAAGGGAAAACTGTGAGTTCATTTGCAGTTATGAATGTCTATGAGTGTTTTAACAGACGAAATCAACAACTAATTATGGTTTCCAAAAGATACAGGAATGGTGCTTCCCTACATATGATTCTAACATGATTTATATTCACTGGGGAATGAAGAGAGACTTACCACATCCTAAGCCTCAAAAAAGATACACAGGTAAAAATATTTGTCACATCCTTGGTATTTGCTATACAATCTGATAATTAAAAACAAAAATACTAGTAGCAATACTGTCTTCTGTGACACAAGAAAAATTTCACATGTAAAGAAAATTAAGTCTAAAACAACACAGCAAATTGTGAGCATTTGGTAAAATTTGCTCAACTTTCAAGTTCTGAAAATTGAGTAAACTTGGCTGTGTAGACAGCACTTCCTTTATTTAAGGGGCAGCAAAACCTCACAAAATGAACGAACACAACCTACAATCTGGGTAGACAGTCAAGAGCAAGTGCATTTCAGCATTGCATAATTAGAGCTTTGGGGCAATCCTACAGACTAACTCAATAAAAGGGCCTACAGAACTTTTTGCCAGCTTGCAAAATCTTAAAACCTTTCCCATGTTTAGCAACAGCAAGGCAGAAATGCACCATTTATCAGAAAGTCAGTAGACTATACAGTTAAGCTGCAATTTTCATTACAGCATTATTTTCCTTAAATCATACTTACAATTGTTTTACATTCTGCATCTTACCAACTGACAAGGCAACCAGAATCATTTGATGAGTTTTATGAAAATATACAAGTCTCTATTTTCCTTTGGTGTGTACACGGGAGGGGTATGTGAGTATGCCTGAAGAAAGGAATCATGTATATTTTGAAAAACTAGCCATACCACTTTACACCCACCAGAACAGCTAAATAAATCAAACAATATCAAGCAAATGTTGCAGAGTATGTGGGACAAATAGAACCCTCATTCACTATTGAAAAGACACTTTGGAAACACTGGGCAATATAAACTGAAATGGAACAAAAGTACATATGATCCAAAAATTCTACTACGGCAATTATGTGCACATGTACAGCAAAAGATACGTACAAGAATACTTCATAGGGGCATTAGGCATTGTGATTCAAAACTGGAAACCACCGAGATGTTCATCAACAGTAGAAGGGATAAATTACAGTATTTATATATACACAGTCATACAACGGATGGAATACAATAGAATGAGAATGAAGAAGCTACCACACTATACACTATACTGATGGATCACATAAAAATTAATTTAAGAAGCCATACACAAGGGTGTTGTTGCTGTACGATGTTACATGCATGTCCATGAGCTGTGTTACATTCCAATAAAAGTCTACCTAAAATTGGAAAAGCAATTCAATATATAATAAATAAGCAACTTTGATGCCTAAACATTTATAACACAATGATTCCCAATGCCACGACTCCTCCATGCCAAAACCAGGATAGAACACTTTGAAAAAAAAAATCCTCCCTCATGCTAATCTAAACCATTTTTACATTAAAACAAAGAAGGCTATATTAGGGTAACAGAATGCAACAGTCAAATCCTTTTTAGGAGAAGATGCTAATCTGAAAAGAATTTTAACACCAAAGTTCTCCTTCTCCACATTACCTTGACCACACTCAGATCTTCATCACCTAAAAGGGCACTCTTCTCTGCCATTTATTTAATGGAAACATTTGAAAAGTAATGACCTATCCTAGCAGGGTAGTTATAAGGATTGAAACAAAAAGAGCAGATATATCAAGTCTTCAGTACTGTGCCTATGCACTCAATGACTAAACGGTGTTAATAAATCCCAAACAGTGAGTCTTCCAGGTCAAGGGCTATTTCCAATTTATTCCTGAAATACAGAACCCAGCATTTAACAGTTGGTCAATTTATGGAATAAATGAATGATTTGAGTGTAAAACAAAAAGAAATAAAAGCAAGGCAAAAGTGGGAAAAGGGGAAATACCAAGAAGCTCAAAGGAAGGGCTTATAAATGAAGCAACAAGGAACTTCCCTGGTGGTCCAGTGTCTGAGAGCCCACCTGCCAATGCAGAGGACACGAATTCAATCCCTAGCCCAGGAGGATCCCATATGCCAAAGTGCAACCAAGCCCATGCACTGCCCATGTGCACCTAAGCCTGTGCTCCCCGACAAGAAAAGCCACTGCAGTAAGGAGCCCGTACACTGCAAACAGAGTGTAGCCCCTCAACTAGAGAGAGCCTGGACTCAAGAAGGAAGGCCCAGTGCAGCCAAAAAGAAAGAAATCAACCTAAAAGAAAATGAAGCAATAGGAACTTCTCTGGCAGTGCAGAGGTTAAGACTGTGCTTCCAATGCTGG
>SJXQ01009545.1:33551-51137 GCA_006408695.1 Aepyceros melampus | reverse complement strand
TTATAAAGGGGGGAGACTGGGCAAGGCAAAGGGGCAAGGCTTGCGGAGGAAGGTCGGGGGGTCCTGGTGGAAGGAAGCAGGGAGTCAATGGGGGAGGGGTGACTCCCAGGGGAAGTAGACCCTCGGGAGGACCGGGGGGCGGGAGGCACACCTCAGGAGCGCGGGTGCTGGGCCGAGGAGGACGAGGGTGCCGAGGTGCGGGAGGAGGCCGCTGGGGTCCAGTGCAGGTGGGTCCCAGGAAGAGGGGGCGCCGGCGACCGCGGCTCGGCGGGACCGCGGCGGGGGAGGGGCACCTACCCGGACGTGAGGGGTAGCGGCGGGCAGTCCCAGCGGCGGCTCCTCTCCGGCTGAGGTGATGGCGGCGAGTCCCTGTGGCGACCGCCTCCGCCGAGCCGCATCCCTCCTCCCCAGTCCGCCCTTCTCCCCTGCCTCCCGCTCCTAAACTTCTTCCCCGGGATAAACAAACCCGCCGCCAGGGGCGGCCGCCTCCGCCGCTCCCGCCCCCACGCAGCCCCCCCGCTCCGGGCCCGTCTGGGCCCCGGCTTCCGAGTTGCGACTCCAGCCCCAGCCCCAGCCCGCGAGGGCGCGTGCGCGCGGCGGCGCGGCTCGCGAGGCCGTCCCTCCCTCCCTCCCTCCTGCGCCGAGCACTTCCGGCCCGGGCCGGATCCGCCGCCGTGGTTTGAATGTAGCCGGCGCCGTTTGCGCCGGGCACTGGCTCCCAGCCTGCAGCGCTCCACATCCCTGGCCGAGCCTCGCCTGGTAGGGACTCCCCCGCTTCAGTGCCGCATAAAACTTTTCTAAAAAAGTCACTGATCCCCCGTAACAGCTTATCTAATTGACCTAGGGTCAGTGTGACAGGCGGCTGCTGTTTTCTGCGCACTGTTTTCTTAGGGCTGTACCAGGCGGGAAAGCCAAGATACAATTTGTACCGATCTCTTCCTGTGAGCTCATAACTATATGACTTCCTAAAACAAAAACAGCACTATACAGACTTCCCTGGCGGTCCAGTAGTTAAGACTCTGCGCTTCCACTGCAGGGGGCGCGGGTCCCATCCCTGGTGGAGAACTAAGTTCCCGCAAGCCACTCAGCGCGGCCAAAAGGGAAAAACAGCAACAACAAAACAGGAGTATACAGTCTCTTAATAGGAATAAAGACAACAGTCTGGTAGGCAAATTAAGTGCCACGGTGGAAACGTTTTCCATAGGAGGAGATGAGCTTATCAGGCTTAGGAAGGGAGGGGATCCGCCCAGGGAAGGCTCAAGATGCTTGAGAAGCATAGCAGAGCAGGAGGCATCCAGAGACTGAACGTTGGTAAACAGAGCTATTAAGCAAATGTCTTAAAAGATGAGGTGACTGCCTCATGGAGTTCAGTTCAGTTCAGTCGCTCAGTCGTGTCCGACTCTTTGCGACCCCATGAATTGCAGCACGCCAGGCCTCCCTGTCCATCACCAACTCCCGGAGTTCACTCAGACTCACGTCCATTGAGTCCGTGATGCCATCCAGCCATCTCATCCTTGGTCGTCCCCTTCTCCTCCTGCCCCCAATCCCTCCCAGCATCAAGGTCTTTTCCAATGAGTCAACTCTTCGCATGATGTGGCCAAAGTACTGGAGCTTCAGTTTTAGCATCATTCCTTCCAAAGAAATCCTAGGGTTGATCTAAGTTCAGAGAATGCAATCTTATTTATGTATTTAACACAAAAAACGTGCGTGGAATACAAACACCTCCAGCCAGATTTTCAGAAAGGAGATAAGATAGCATAATCAGGTCTCAAAGTTGCCTTAGGCAAAGAGTTAAAAAACAGAAGTGAAAATGAGCATTGATGTATTGGGGACTGTAGGGAGAGGAAATATTAGTGCGGAATTTCATGTTCTCCAAACATGAAAACCAGATACTATTATTCGCTGTACTCATTGTGGGTGTGTGTTAACTTTATGGTTATGTGACAGAAACAGTACAAATTACATGTAAGTTTTGCCCAGGCCTTTTAGCTGTGTCAACCTCTTATCACTCATGCACTTTCTTTAATTGACCATTATTATGCACTCATAAATGTAATATGTTCAAGGAATTGAACTGCAATAAATCCTTCAGTAGATTTCCAACTGTGAGTTAAGAAATGAGTGGTACTTGGTGGCTACTTGTGGTACTTGTCTGAATTCTAGTTGGGGAGTGGTTCAATATACTTGCCCCCACAGGATGTCAAATTGCTCCTCAGGGTAGTAGTATAGTCTTTCCCCTAGGCTTGCTCTCTTTGCAGTATTAGGATATATCATTCTTTTTCTCCAGTATTTGGTGAATTTATCCACTGATAAAATAACAGTAAACAGAGATGACACCACCCTTATGGCACAAAGTGAAGAAGAACTAAAGAGCTTCTTGATGAAAATGAAAGATGAGAGTGGAAAAGTTGGCTTAAAGCTCAACATTCAGAAAACTAAGATCATGGCATCCAGTCCCATCACTTCATGGCAAATAGATGGGGAAACAGTGGCTGACTTTATTTTTGGGGGGCTCCAAAACCACTGCAGATGGTGACTGCATCCATGAAATTAAAAGACAGTCCTTGGAAGGAAAGTTATGACCAACCTAGACAGCATATTGAAAAGCAGAGACATTACTTTGCCAACAAAGGTCCGTCTAGTCAAGGCTATGGTTTTTCCAGTAGTCATGTATGGATGTAAGAGTTGGACCATAAAGAAAGCTGAGTGCTGAAGAATTGATGCTTTTGAACTGTGGTGTTGGAGAAGACTCTTGAGAGTCCCTTGGACTGCAAGGAGATCCAACCAGTCCATCCTAAAGGAGATCAGTCCTGGGTGTTTATTGGAAGGACTGATGTTGAAGCTGAAACTTCAATACTTTGGCCACCTGATGTGAAGAACTGACTCATTTGAAAAGACCCTGATGTTGGGAAAGATTGAAGGCAGGAGGAGAAGGGGATGACCGAGGATGAGATGGTTGGATGGCATCACTGACTCAATGGACATGAGTTTAAGTAAACTCAGGGAGTTGGTGATGGACAAGGAGGCCTGGCCTGCTGCAGTCCGTGGGGTAACAAAGAGTCGGACATGAGTGAGTGACTGAACTGAACTGAACTGAATACGGCTTGTAACTAACGCTAATAAAAATGTGATTGGGAATTCCCTGATAATCCAGGGGTTAGGACACCTTGCTCTCACTGTGAAGGGCCCAGGTTCCACCCTTGAGGGAGGGAACTATGATCCCACAAGTCTCAGGGCATGCCCACCCCACAAAAAAGAAAAGTTTAGCAGAGTAAAAGATGACTCTATGATCATTATAGATTAAGATTTATTACCTTGACCAATCCCCTAAAGAACTTTCTTTCTTGATTTCCTACCTCTTGGATACCTATTGGAAAACTAGATTATTAAAAGAGGTTTTAGTTTAGTACTGCCATAAGTGACTTTTAAAAATAGAGAAATAAGTAACAGCTTTATCACTGGTGTAGAGCATAGTGAGCTTCCAGTCGTGTATCAAGTTTGCATTGCTTAAGGCGTTAGCCGTCATGACCATCCAACTCCTTAGATGCCAAGAAGCTTTATTATAACTGATTTTGCTGCTCACTGTCAGTTTTCTATAGGAAACCAGTCAGATTCTCAGTGGATGTGGCTGATTAGGAAACTCTTATTGCAGATAATAGGTTGGCAGTTAGCACAGATCAGAAGAGACATTCATTCTCTGAGCTTAATGCACACAGAGGATGACCAGACTTTGAACCTTCTTGACTCAGCCCTATGAGACTGTCTGAAAAGCTATCCATGCACTCCACTTTGATGTTTTCGTGGCTGTGGCATCTTATACCTCTTTTCTAAGTTAAACATCACAGTTCTTTCCATTTCATGGCATGACTGACTGACCAGGGTCTTCCATACTAGCACTCTGTTTTGTACTATATTTTCCAATTCTAACTGTCAAAACCTATAGCATTCATAAATCCAGTGTTACATTCTGTTTAGCAATAAAACAGAAGTAACGATGTGCTTATTAGCAAATAGTATCCTTCATGAATCCTAAGTGACATGCTCTCTGAGCTCCCCTGGACATTTTGCCTTGTACCCTTACCCTACTAATGTGGTTCACCAAATGCTTCTCTTCTAGTGAACTGGCTTCTGCTAACCATATTCCCTCCTATCTTAAATTTTTTTCAAGGGAACCACTCTGGTCTTACTTTTCACAAGCTAACACTTATGATCAGACACTTAACCTTTAGTTTTTGGAATTTAGGTGGAAAGAAAAGAAAAACCCTTTTGGTAATTATCTTTCACTGTTGTTGATATTAAGCCTTTTATCTGGAGGAAAACACTAAAACTTTGTTGAATAGCCTGTCAATTACATGTAATCTCATTTTTTTCCCCTTTGTCTCCATTTCTTTATCTCTGGCTTTTCATCTTGCGTATAAATTCCTACTTTTGTAGTACTTTTACATTATATAATATTCACTTTTTAAGGATCTAAAATGGAGAAGGAAATGGCAATCCACTCCAATACTATTGCCTGGAAAATCCCATGGACAGAGGAGCCAGGTAGGCTACAGTCCATGGGGTCGCAAAGAGTTGGACACAACTGAGCAACTTCAGTATTCAGTATCAGTAAGGATCTAAAAACCTAAGAACTCTAGCATTATACTTAGAACTCTTGTATAGTGATGCCCCCCAAAAGGGCAAGTTTGATGCACTTATCACTTAAAAATCACTCCAAGAAAACTGAGAATAGGCCCCAGAACTCTGAGCACAGGTTCTTTTATGTCTTTTAAGTCCTTCCTTGACATTTTTTTATTTTTATGTCCTCAGCTATGATATGTCAAATATTTTGAGATGTTCCCTTTTTTCAGACACATTCATGTATTTAATGCTTTGGTTCTTTGCATACTCTATCTACTGTAGGAGAAAGGATTTTTGTTGTTTTATCATCATGTGTAGAGTTAGAATTGAGTTGCAGCAGTTTACTAGTTGGCATACTGTTACATCTTCTAGAAATTTAACTGAATATTAAATTTAACCAAGTTTGAAACATTTTGAGGCTTTTAAACCACCAATAATCCCTAGATTCTAGATCCATAATGCTCAATGAGTGAGACACAATATCTCTACCTACACAATACATTGTCTTGGAAAAATCTTGGTTACCCTACTTGGAAGTCCTCTATTCACAATGTAATGTGAGAAAACAACAAAAATGATCTCTTCTACAGGATTATCCAAGGTCCCTAGAGCATCGCTTTAGGGGCACCCTGAGAACTCTCACCCAAGGTCACTTACAGTTGCTGGAGATATTTTTACTGTGCCAGGATCCAGGCGGTTGCTGCTGCCATGATCTAGTAGTCCCTGATGTCTCTCACTTCTTCAGCGTGGCCAGCTAAACTCTCTCTCCTCTGCTGGTGCCCCGACTTTGCCCCTTCTCAGCTTCCCAGGTAACCTGAGAAGTTGCGGTTGATTCTGGTCCTTGGAGATAGTCCCAGGGGAAGCCTGGAACGATCCACTGTGCTCTCCAGCCAGGGTCACCAGCCTCTGCAGCAGCTCCCAAAGGCTCTAGAGGTGCAGCCACTGTCTCCTCTTTTATCTCTGCTCAGTCATCACAATGTCTCCAGGTCAGGGTCTTTGATGCCCTCCCAGAGAGACACACCCTAATGCCTATCAGGGCAATTTCTGGTTAGAGGAGTTTATTTAAACATCTGCCTCTGCCACGCCCACTGGGTGGATCTCAGACTCTAACATTCTTCAAAATTGGGGCATATCACTCCACTTTCTTTTGACCCTAACTCAAGAAATGGCAGCCCCATGGCTGTTTTTTCTGGACATATTAAGGGGCCCTGCCTCCAGCGGGATCTCAGATGGGCTTCAGTTTCACTTAGACTAAGCACTCCTTCTACAAGGGGATGCATGTAGAACTGGGCCCTGCTCCCAGACCAGCAATCTAGAAGTCCCTCAGGGCCCATTGGGTGAGCTGCAGCGGTGTTCCTGGGGCTGCCCAGTGGCCAATCAGATGCTAGTGAATCCAGGGACCTTGGAATCTCTGGGCCTCAGTGTTCCTTGACTTGCTGCTTCCTCCTGCCCTACAGCCTCAGATGGATTGAGTTCTGTCTTACTTTCTGCTGCCTCCCTGCTTTAGAAACTATGCCCTGCTGTCTAGCTGTTGCCAAATCTGCATTCATACCCCTACACCACACTGAGTGGCCGCCTGCCTCCAGATGGTTTTCTCTGCTATTCAGAGCCCTTTGCCGCCAGCGTGCTTGCCAGATTGGAAATCCTGGTACGGCCATTTCCAAAATTAGAAACCAGACAGTGCCATCCGTATCTGGGGACATTGCGCCTGTACATCCCAGCACCCAGTCAAGCCCAGCCTTTGTGAAGGTCCTGCCAGACACTCTCCCTGCAAGTCTCCCTCCCCTTCCCTGCATTTCTAGTGTAGGTGATTTGGTATTTTGCCTTCCCCTCCCTGCCTGTCCATCCCTGCTGAAGTTTTAGCACCCTCGACCTTCTCTGTCTGAACTATGCCAGGCTGGAGAAGGGCCAACTTTAGGGCTATATAAATCCTAGATATAGAGGCCTCTTCCCAAACATGAAAAGATATAGCCACATCTTACATGAAAAATACAATGTTTTGTTATGCAAAATGAGATTCATCTAATTTTCCTTTCAAAATATTTAATAATTTCATTTTGCAATTATCTATGTATTTTAGAGCCAAGACATTTTCTTTTCCAGCTCTCAAAACAGTTTGATAAAACCTGGAAAAACTTACAGATCCTGGGCACTGTGCCTGTAGTGAGAACCTGAACCCTTAAAAGGATTAAGAAATGGCACTGGGAGAGGGGAGGCAAGCCCTTCCACAGTTGACTCTATCTCAGGGCTTTTCCCCCCAGTCTCATCATCACTGAAATGTTTCTCTTCCCCGGTTTTTATTAACTGGGTTTCTCCGTTTGATCCCTGCCTTGGCCACTCATTTTTCACCCATGCTGCTCACATGTGTTGTTGTTTAGTCGTGTCTGACTCTTTGCGACCCTACGGACTGTAGCCCACCAGGCTCCTCTGTCCATGGGATTTCCCAGCAAGAATACTGGAGTGGGTTGCCGTTTCCTTCTCCAGGGGATCTTCCTGACTCAGGGACTCAACCTGCCTCTCCTGCATTGGCAGGCGGATTCTTTACTGCTGGCCACCAGGGAAGCCCTGTTCCCATGTTAGCTGGCTGGTCTGGACTGCACAGCATCACTGTCCTGTAGACTCCCTTTCATGGCACTCCTTCCACCACTGAGGGCCTTGGAGTATTGTCTTGAAGCCCCCTCACCCCCTGAGACTGCAGCTTTCAATTATGGCATATGTTTGCTTGACCCTGTAGGTATGACAGTGATGATGTTTTTGGATTGGACTCTTGCAATGTGCAGCTCCATCCATCTCTCTGCCTTCCCCCACCCCCGCCACCCCCTCTGCTGCATGAGACAGGTCTCCTACTACAGTTTGGATGTACAGTCTTACCCTGTCTGCTAGGACTGACCAGCAAAGCCCACTTGTGTCCAAAGCAGAATAACTACCAGAAATCACACTTTGCATTTTTCTGCTTAAGTACCTGCTCACATCTCTGTGTTGTGTTTTGAGTATCTTTCCCTGCTGCTGCTGCTAAGTCACTTCAGTCGTGTGTGACTCTGTGCGACCCCATAGACAGCAGGCCATCAGGCTCCCTATCCCTGGGATTCTCCAGGCAAGAATACTGGAGTGGGTTGCCATTTCCTTCTCCAATGCATGAAAGTGAAAAGTCAAAGTGAAGTCGCTCAGTCGTGTCCAACTCTTTGTGACCCCATGGACTGCAGCCCACCAGGCTCCTCCATCCATGGGATTCTCCAGGCAAGAGTACTGGAGTGGGCTGCCATTGCCTTCTCCAAGGAGGCACTATTAATGCCTCTGTGACACATGGCCTTACTGCTACAGTTCTCTACAGGTTTTCCTGATTATTCATTATTGCAGATTGAATTTATATATGAGAAACCAAAATGTCTCCAGCAATTACCCCAGATTATATCTCTTCTAAGTACTAACTGTTACCTAGCTGAAATAGCCATTAGAAGTTTGGCTTTTACTTTCCAGGATTCCTGGATTTTATTCTAGTGATTCTATCATTTCAATATATTTATTAAAATTGAATTACGAATATTCAGTGCATAGACTGAACCACTATTGCTTCTTCAGTCTCCTTTTCTTAATATTTTTTTCCCCAGAAAGAAAATTAAGCTAGCCTTTTAAAAATCGTGTTCTGCTGGAGTCTACAATTTTGATAGGAGAGGTGATGCATGTTTTTATTTTCATGTTGTCAAGAGCTCAGCAAGAATTTGCTTCTATTTTGAATGTGGAGCCTACTGTGTGCAAAACAGGTGTGAAAAAGCCCAGCTTCCTTTCTGAACACCTCCAAAGCTGTTTTCTTTCTTTTTTCTTTTTCTCAGTTGTAATCACTTAACCATAAAAAGTCTTGATATTTATACAAAATTGTGCTTCATTTGTCAAGTTGACTTTCTGAGTTTGATTTTTATTTTACTGATTTATTTGTTTGAGCCAGGATAGGCTTAAGATATATTTTCCTTTACTTGAAGGAAAACATGATTTAGGTCCTGGAATATTCACTTAATGCCATGCACTAATTCGTGGTGCCCCTCTTTTGGCATGTCCAGTCAAGGCTATGGTTTTTCCAGTAGTCATGTATGGATGTGAGAGCTGGACTGTGAAGAAGGCTGAGCGCCGAAGAATTGATGCTTTTGAACTGTGGTGTTGGAGAAGACTCCTGAGAGTCCCTTGGACTGCAAGGAGATCTAACCAGTCCATTCTGAAGGAGATCAACCCTGGGATTTCTATGGAAGGAATGATGCTGAAGCTGAAGCTCCAGTACTTTGGCCACCTCATGCAAAGAGTTGACTCATCGGAAAAGACCCTGATGCTGGGAGGGATTGGGGGCAGGAGGAGAAGGGGACGACCGAGGATGAGATGGCTGGATGGCATCACTGACTCAATGGACGTGAGTCTGAGTGAACTCCGGGAGTTGGTGATGGACAGGGAGGCCTGGCGTGCTGCGATTCATGGGGTCACAAAGAGTCGGACACGACTGAGCGACTGAACTGAACTGAACAATGATTCTGAACCTGTTTGCCTTCCCATCCACCCAGTACCCTTTCCCCTCTCTGCTCCACATCTTAAACAGCTCTTGCAGACTATTTCCCAGGCTCCTGTGTCAGCTGGCTTCCTGCTGGATATTCAACAGGAGACATTGTCAGGATCCTGGAAGGAAGGAGGAGTGTGGAGAAGCTGGTGTATTATTCCCCTCTTTTTCTGCCTTAGGCACCCTCCCCTGCAGCAACTGTGATATCTCCCAGGCCCCAGCTCTGCTGGACAAGCCTACCACCGAATCAGCCCTGGCAATACTGTCTCCTCTTTCAGGCTGTTTAAAAGCGTAATGGCTTCTTGTGGTTGCTAATCCCTGAATTCTCAGTTTTTCCATCATTTGTGCGATGGATATACCAGATCTGCTGTGTTGAAAGTAATGAGTGTGGTTTATGTTTTTCTGGTTAGACTCAGCACATTTGTCCATTTAATGTTTTTGTAAGGGTCTTTTCTTGTTTATAGGGGAAGGAATGTTGTTCACAGAGAAGTAATCATTTTATTTTACCTTATTTTTTGCTGTACCATGCGCCTTTCAGGATTTTAGTTCTCCCACCAGAGATTGAACCCGTGCCCCCTGCAGTGGAAGTGTGCAGTCTTAACCATTAGACCGCCAGGGAGGTGGTTGTTAAGTGGTCAAGTCATGTCTGACTCTTTGCAGCCCCATGATCTGCAGCACACCAGGCTTCCCTGTCCCTCACCCTCTCTTGGAGTTGGCCCAAGTTCATGTCCATTGAATCAGTGATGCCATCCAACCATCTCATCCTCTGTCGCCTCTTCTCCTTCTGCCTTCACTCTTTCCCAGTATCAGGGTCTAACTTAGGATCTGTTTGTGTTCCTCCACTTGGCTTGGCTAATGTCATTGTTCTTTTAGCTCCTTACCTCCCATACTTGCTTTCCAGTATGTATGGTATTGGCCTGGTAATACCCAGCCCAAGCCCAGTCCTTCTCCCATTCTCTATCCTTAAAGCACATGACATCTGTCTTTTGGAGTCATATCCATATAGATGCACAACAGCCTGCTTTAAAATATTTTAAATCCTCTTTTATATAGTGTTCTGAACAAGAGTGTGACAGCTGTAGGATAGCAGAAAGGGCACTAGATTATCCAACCAGAAGCTGAACTTGTGTGACCTCACTCCAGTACCTTAAGCCTCTTTCTGCACAACAGCATTCTGGGTAGTAAAACAGGGAAAAAAGATGATTTGTGCATCAGAGCTGTGAAGAGCAAATGAGATTAATGAAAGGATTTTATGAATGATAAAATGTAAGAAGTTACTTAAAAGTGGTGAATAAGACTTTTTTCCCTCAAAACAAATGTAATTTTGAAAGTTAGCACAAAGGTATTTCTCAGTTGGAATTTATACTGAAGTTTAATAGCATCACATGGCCTTCTTGTAACACTGGATTTCTCAATCTTGGTTCTATTGATGTTTGGGACTGGATAATTCTTGTTGTAGGAAGCTGCTCTGTACATTGTAAAAATGTTTGGTGGAATTCCTGCCTCTAGCTGCTAGATGCCAGTAACACCTTCCTCCTCAGTTTTGCCAACCATAACATTTCTAAACATTGCCAAACTGCACTGAGAGAAAGGTGGAGCAAAAAGCATAGAACCTTAGGTTGAGAACCACTGATCTAATGCAGTCTACTTGCAAAAATAGGTTTTTCTACTCTTTTAAATTTTTATTTTAGGAAAATTTTAATTTTGCTATTCTTTTTATAAAGTAACCTCTTAATTTAGGCTGTTAAAAGATTTTGACTTTCAAAGAGATTTTGGAAAAGAACTTTAAAAATGCAATTCAGTCATGGAACGTACCCTCTCTAACATTTTAGAGATCCATAAACCCTGTCACTGATCACTGTCATAGCAGTCATGTGTCTTTTACTAAGTATTTATGTTGGAGAGACTCATCTTCCTGCTGAATCCTGTGGTTGGACTGCCTAACTAAGTGGACTTACTTCATACAATTAATACCTTTTGTTATTTTTATTAGATATTAAAAAATCACACTAATACTTTATTGACTATCATATGCTGATATCTTTTGATGTCCTTTAAGGCAAGGGACCTCTAATATTAGTAGGAACCTATATTTCTGTCGTAACTCAGATATTCTGGGTCTATACTTATATAGACTACCTTGAATAGCAGCAAAGAAATATATGAGCATGACTGCTAGGTCATAATCAATAGAATTTTTCATATTATTGGTTCCTAAGATCACTTATGAGGAGCTCGTGGAAGGCATGGGCGGCCTGGAGGAGGACACGGCCCTTCCCGAGAGTCTGCAGGACTGGCCTGGGGGGCCCTCTGCAGGAGAGCCCGCCTAGCGCCTCCGCCTGGAGAGCAACCTCCAGGACTCCCAGGAAGCAAATTAAAGCACATGTAACCAGAAGCAATGGCACCCTACTCCAGTACTCTTGCCTGGAAAATCCCACGGACGGAGGAGCCTGGTGGGCTGCAGTCCATAGGGTCGCAAAGAGTCGGACACGACTGAGCAACTTCACTTTCACTTTTCACTTTCATGCATTGGAGAAGGAAATGGCAACCCACTCCAGTGTTCTTGCCTGGAGAATCGCAGGGACGGGGCAGCCTTGTGGGCTGCCGTCTATGGGGTCGCATATAGTCGAACATGACTGAAGCAACTTAGCAGCAATATGATATTCTTCTTCACCATTGGATTTCTAGGACACTGGAAACAAACTGTAGCTGTTTAAGATCCAGAAATTATTGGGAGTTCCCTGATAGTCCAGTCTTTAGGACTTGGTATCATCACAGCCATGGCCCAGGGTTCAATTCCTGGCTGGGGAACTAAGATTCTATAAGCTTCCCAAGCTACGAGGAACAGCCAAAAAAAAAAAAAAAATCCAGAAATTATTATTTTAAAAATATTGATGCAGATGTCTGAAACTATCTCTCCTAGCTTATGTTGTCAACAAGTTCCTAAAGGCAGTTTCCTGTCTCAACTCTGACAGTTAGCTTTCTTACTAGCTTAAGAAAATGTTGATCGAAGCAGGTTGTAAAACAGGAGAAACAAGTTGTAGCAATAGGGCTATTTTTGCTGGGAAGATAGAAGAGACGTATGATCCTTAACATGAATATATTGCTAAGTTTTATGTTTCCAAGATTGGTAAAAAGGTTGCTGCATCAGGAGAATTAAGTTCATTTCCTCATCTATGTTTGTTCCCAACCCCCCACATTCTGGTTAATCTTCTTTGGGAATCTATGGAGTCTCTTCAAAAGACTTATCAGCATGAATAATATCATCACTATAATTAATATTGTAATGGGGTGGAGTGGGCACACAGCTGTTAGTGCCTGTTACTGCGAGACCCTTGTGGGAGGTAGAGGTCCTACTCTGCCAATAGTCAGCCTCCCAGTGCTGCTCCCAGCATACATTGCAGTGAAAGGACCTTCTCACTAGGGTCCTCCAGGTCCTCTAGGCCCTAAGGCCTGGGCCTGGCAAGTGAGCAAAGGGCCCAGGATCAGGCTGAGGGCTGTGTCCCACAGAGCTCCAGACCCCTCCCCATGGCCTCCCACTGGCCCGGCCCAGGCCTCAAGGCAACAGCGAACCTCTCCTTCATCCTCACCTCTGCAGCCTAATGATGGCAACAGTCTCCACGGGTCCCAGTCTACAGAGGCCTCAGCAACTGGAATATATGGACAATGCTATTAAGGTGCCGCTAGTGTCAAAGCACCTGCCAATGCAGGAGATATGAAGAGACACTGGTTCGATCCTTGGGTTGGGAAGATCCCCTGGAGGAGGGCATGGCAACCCACTCCAATATTCTTGCCTGGAGAACCCCATGGACAGAGAAGCCTGTCAGGCTACAGTCCATAGGGTCGCACAGAGTCAAATATGACTGAAGTGACTTTGCACACACGCACTCCATTAAGATAACAGCTTCAGGTAGCTTCAATCTCTGTGTTCAAGTTTCAAAAATTGGTACAATGTAGATCTATTGTCTACCCCTGGGAGGTGGCCAGAGGTCAGGGTTAAGCTGCAAGGATGCTGCACATCATTACTTCAGGTCCTCCTCTGTGGTTGGGGCTATTCTCAAACAGGGACAGTTGTTGTGAGCTGGAAATTAACATGAATGGCATTTGCTGCAACATGCATTCCTATTGATCCTGTACACATAGGCCTCTCCAGTTTAAATGAAAAACCTGAGTCCTGGATGCCTGGTTTGCTCGGTGATAACACCTGAGCAGAGTCTGGTACTGAAAGCGCCTCCAGCTGAGATCTGCCTCCTTGTAGCCAGGATTTGGACCTCAAAGGGTGAAGTTGAGCCCTGGGACCTTGCACTCTCTTGTCAGACCAGGTAATAATATTTTGTTTGGTGGAGGTTTATAGGAACATCATTCATTCCTAGCCATGACCTGACCTCAAGGGCAAAGGGTCTGACACCAAGAAGTGTGCAACAACTAACCACACCCCTCCCTCACCTTTCCTGTAAAAGGGCTTTGCTAAGTGCTTTCAGGGAGTTTGGGGGTTTTAAGCATGAGCTTTCCAGCTGGCTTCCCAGGTGACATAGTGGTAAAGAATCCACCTGCTAATGCAAGAGGCACAAGGGATCCCTGGGTCCGGAAGATTCCTTGGAGGAAGAAATGGCAACCCACTCCACTATTCTTGCCTGGGAAATCCCATGGACAGAGGAACCAGGTGAGTTATAGTCAATGGGGTCACAGAGAGTCGGCTAAGCAACAGCAAGGCATGAGCCACCAGTCTCTTTGCTGCTGCTGCTACTGCTGCTAAGTTGCTTCAGTCGTGTCCGACTCTATACAACCCCATAGACGGCAGCCCATCAGGCTCCCCCATCCCTGAGATTCTCCAGGCAAGAATACTGGAGTGGGTTGCCATTCACTTCTCCAATGCATGAAAGTGAAAGTGAAGTCGCTCGGTTGTGTCCGACTCTTTACGACCCCATGGACTGCAGCCCATCAGGCTCCCCTGTCCCTGAGATTCTCCAGGCAAGAATACTGGAGTGGGTTGCCATTTACTTCTCCAATGCATGAAAGTGAAAAGTGAAAGTGAATTTGCTCAGTTGTGTCCGACTCTTAGCGACCCCATGGACTGCAGCCCACCAGGCCCCTCCGTCCATGGGATTTTGCAGGCAGGAGTACTGGAGTGGGGTGCCATTGCCTTCTCTGAGTCTCTTTGCTATGGCCCTGCGATAAACCTTTCTCTGATCCAAAGTCAGACGTTTTGGTATTGTTTGGCCTCACTGTACATCAGGCACACAGACTTACATTTGCTAAAAATATTATATATTGCTCTTACAGATTTTTTTCATAAAGTATTTTAGTAAGAACTGTCTTATAATTGAGGTAGGTAGTAGGAGTTTATGATCTAGAAAGTGCCATTAAGCTGAGCCAGAAAATTTGGGTCCCTTATTTGCTATCATACTATTGAATTTGAATGACTTTGGACCATGCCTACCTCTACACTCACTGTCATTGCCCCAGTTTATCACATATGACTTCTGGCTTACAGCTTCACATCTTCTATCTACCCTGTGTACACATTTTGATCTGCAAACTCTGCCAGAACAAAACTTTGGCTAGCATTCCATACTATAAATCAATATATTCCCCAGTGGAAGTATCTTCTTTCTGGAGAAGGAATCATTTGAAGTATCAGTGTTTGCCTCATCCATTTTTTGAGATCTGAGAAGCAAAATGTATAAATATATATCGAAATGGCCTAGCTAGATTTCCCAGTCTCATCATAAATATTGGAGGAAAAATGTTGATGATGGATTATTTCAGGTTCCTCCTTGCTACCTCTGCTTAAGAAAAGCTGTATGGCCAAGCTGTCTATGGAGTCGCACAGAGTCGGACATGACTGAAGTGACTTAGCAGCATCAGCAGCAGCAAGATGGAACTATAGGGACTAGATTTACCCTCCCACCTGTAACAACCAAAACAAAACACACAAAAAAATGAAAACAAAACCAAAGCAGACGAAATACATGAAACAGTGGTTTTCAAGACACTGGCTATCAGGCAATGAATGACACTGATTCTTGAAAGAAACAAGAGATGAGACCAACTGTTGCCCCAGTGTATTCACTTGAGAAAGTTTTCAGGCCATGGCATATGGAAGAAGAACTGAGGTAAAGCCCAATTAGGACCCTGAATTGAAGAAATGGAGGCTGGAGTCTAGAGAGATCAAGACAGAGTTGAGATGAGTGACAAAGAGGACAGAGATACCAGGAGAACACTGGCAGTCTGCAGAGGGACGCTTATCAAATATTCAGCAGAGTCCTGATCAGCATATGCCAATGAGGAAACTACACGAGGCCCAGGAAAAGAGTCATCCAGAAGCATAAGAGTCTATGCCATTGTCAGTTCTTAGGAGCCGTATGGAAAAACGCATAATTCATAAGGCACTGGGTAGGTTATTTAAGAAGTCCTGCCTCATTAGTGGGAAATAATTAGCCTTATACTGAGAACTGCTCCCAATCTGTCAAGCTGTAAAAGCAAAAACTGAAGGGATCAAATTGTTTCCAAATAACTTATCATCATTCCCGAGCAAAGCTCAAGAAAATCTATGAGAATTCAAAAGCATCCAGTACCCAACAAAATAAAGTCCAGAAAGTATGTGCATGTGTGCTAAGTTGCTTCAGTTGTGTCTGACTCTTTGTGACCCAATGGACCATACCCTGCCAGGCTCCTCTGTCTGTGGAATTCTCCAGGCAAGAATACTGGAGTGGGTTTCCATGCCCTCCTCCAGGGAATCTTCCTGACCCCAGGGATTGAACCTATGTCTCTTACATCTCCTGCATTGACAGGTGAGTTCTTTACACTAGTGCCACCTGGAAAGCCCCTATAAAATATGCATGCAGCCAAAGACTACCAGGCATGCAGAGAGATAGGAAAAGACAACCATAATGAGGAGAATAATGGGTCAGTCAAAAGTGACACAAATTGATACAAATGATATTATTAGTAGAATACATTAATTCAATTAATGTAACCATGCTACTAAGTCTCTTCAGTCGTGTCCACTCTGTGCGACCCCATAGACAGCAGCCCACCAGGCTCCCCCATCCCTGGGTTTCTCCAGGCAAGAACACTGGAGTGGGTTGCTATTTCCTTCTCCAGTGCATGAAAGTGAAAAGTGAAAGTGAAGTTGCTCAGTCATGTCTGACTCTTCGTGACCCCATGGACTGCAGCCTACCAGGCTCTTCTGTCCATGGGATTTTCCAGGCAAAAGTACTGGAGTGGGGTGCCATTGCCTTCCATATTCAAAAAGTTATGCAGAGATTTAAAAAACAGATCTCAATCGTATTTCTAGAGATGAAAAGTACAGTATCCAAGATGAAAAATAGACTAGATGGGATTAACAGCAAATTATATATATCAGGAGATAAGATTAGTGACTGTTTCATGGATCACAGCCTTGTCATGGCAAAGGGGCTTGCATAACTCGTGAAGCTATGAGCCATACCATGCAGGGTAACCCAAGATGGACAGGTCATAGTGAAGAGTTCTGACACAACTTGGTCTACTGGAGGAGGGAAGAGCAATCCACTCCAGTATTCTAGCCATGAGAACTTCAGTTTCCCAGTGGTCATGTATGGATGTAAGAGTTGTATCATAAAGAAGGCCGAGCACCAAGGAATTAATGCTTTCGAATTGTGCTGGAGAAGACTCTTGAGAGTCCCTTGGACAGCAAGAAGATCAAACCATCAGTCAATCCTAAAGGAAATCAACTCTGAATATTCATTGGAAAGACTGATACTGAAGTTCCAATACTTTGGCCGCATGATGAGAAGAGCTGATTCATTGGAAAAGACCCTGATGCTGGGAAAGCTTGAAGGCAAAAGGAGAAGGGAGTGGCAGAGGATGAGAAGGTTAGATAGCATCACCTACTCAATGGACATGAATCTGAGCAAACTCCAGGAGATAGTGAAAGACATGGAAGCCTCGTATGCTGCAGTCCATGGGGTTGCAGAGTCAGACATGACGGAGAGAATGAATAACAACAACAAGATTAATGAGTTTGGTGGCATAGCAATGGAAATAATCCAAAAAGAAACCCCCCCACACACAAAAAGAATCCAGAATAATTAAAGAGCATCAGTGAGTTGTGGAGCAACTTCAAGCAGGCTAATAAATGAGTAGTTAGAGTCCCCATAGGAGAAAAGAAGGTAGGGACAAAAAAATATTTGGGAAAATATGTCACCAAACTTTCCAAACAGTAAAATCTATAATCCCACAAATTCAAGAGCCTTAATGAAACTCCATCAAAAGAAACATGAAGTAAATAAATTACATGTAGGTCTATCATCACAAAATTGTCCAAAAAAATAGTGATAAAGAGGAAGAACTTCACCATACAGAGATAAAAGATATGTACAGAGCAATAAACTGAAGAAAGTAGGGAAAGCCGCTAGACCATTCAGGTATGACCTAAATCAAAT